>APFE030974556.1:0-30064 GCA_000404065.3 Pinus taeda | reverse complement strand
CCCAACAACCTGGAGCTAATCTAGGAACTGATTCCCTATTGTTGTCATCCTTTAGAGATTTTTGCCTATTTGACTCAAACAGCAAAATCTCAACAATCTCCACCTTGACAACAATTCGCCTGATGCCCTGTTATTATTATTTATCTTTTCTGCAAGCCAAGAGAAGCCAAACACCAGCGTAGCTTCTCCAACAAAACTGGTTTCGTGAACATGTCTGCACAGTTCTCCTTTGTATGCACCTTTCAAGAGAAACTCCCCTTTCAGTGATAACCTGTCTTACAAAATGATATTTGATTGGAATATGCTTTGACTTACTATGATAGGGCCGGATTCTTAGCCAATGTATTGCATCTTTGACTGTCACAAAGTAACCTGATGTTATCCCTGTAACCTACCAAACTCAACCAAGCAAACCTTTCAATCCAAACCGCTCTTTGCAAGCATGGAACAGCAATGTATCTGCGTCAGTTTGTGGGACAAAAGCAAACAATCTTCTGTATGCTTTGACATCCAGCTAATAGCTCCACCTGCAAGAGTAAAGACGTAACCTGAAGTTGATCTCCTCTTATCCAAATCACCTGCAAAATCGGAATCAACATATCCGCAAACATATTCACTACTCTTATTGTAAGAAATACAATAACTACTTGTGCCTCTCAAGTACCGAAGCACCCATTTCACTGCTGACCAGTGTTCTTTACCCGGATTTGCCATGTATCTGCTGACAACCCCAACTGCATGAGAAATATCTGGTCGCGTACATACCATCGCATACATCAAACATCCTACTACATTAGCATAAGGAATTCGAGACATGTAATCCTTTTCTTCATCGGTATTAGGACATAAACTCGAAGAAAGCTTAAAATGGGAAGCTAAAGGGATCGACACAGGCTTCACATTGTTCATACCAAACCTCAAAAGTATTTTCTCAACATACTTCTATTGTGATAGCCACAACTTACCATTACTCCTGTCTCTGAAAATCTCCATGCCCAAAATCTGTCTTGCTGCTCCTAGATCTTTCATATCAAATGTCCTTGCCATCTGAGTCTTCAACCTGTTGATTTCTTCTATGATTTTGCTTGCTAGAAGCATATCGTCAACATACAATACCAAGATAATGAATATTCCATTATTCAACTGTTTAAAATAAACACAATGATCATATTCAATTCTAACATATTTCTAACTCAACATGAAAGAATCAAACTTCTTATACCACTGCCGAGGCGACTGCTTCAGGCCATATAATGACTTCCTCAGCCTGTAGACAAATTTCTCATTGCGATGCTGAACAAACCCTTCCAGTTGTTCCATATATATTTCCTCTTCTAAATCACCATGTAGAAATGCAGTCTTAACTTCTAACTGCTGCAACTCCAAATCAAACAAAGCCACTATGGCTAACACAATTCTAATTGAAACAATTTTAACCACTCGCAAAAAAATCTCATGAAAGTCAATACCAGCTTTCTGAGAAAACCCTTTTGCAACCATTCGTGCTTTGTACCTGTCTTCTGTATCATTCACACCCCGTTTCAGATTGAAGACCCATTTACACCCCACAGTTTTCCTACCTTTCGGAAGCTCCACCAGATCCCATGTGCCATTCTTATTCAAGGCCATCATTTCGTCTTTCATGGTTGCTTTCCACTTGTCACTTTTCGAACCTTCTATTGCTTCCTGATAGCACAGAGGTTCATTGTCATTAGCAGTAAATGCAACAGAAGTGACAGAATCATCATACCTTCTCGGTGGTCGTTTGATTCTTGTGGACCTCCTTAAGGATGTTTCTGGCGCTTCCTCAATTGGCTGACTACTATAGGATCTTCTTGCCGATCAGTATCTGAGACCTGTTCATGATATAAACCTCAACCCTGTTCATGTTCTGATTCTGAAACCTATTCATGACTAGTATCTGAACTACGGTCATCATGAATATCGTTAGAAATTCTATCAAACTGAATGTGCTGAAAGTCAGATACATCATCCTGTTTGAATCGACTATCTACATCTAACTGTACAAGAGAGGATTCATTAAACTTTACATCTCTGTTGATGATGATTTTGCGGGTAGTAGGATCCCACAATCTATATCCCTTTGTTCCAACACCATACCCAACAAAGATATACCTTTTTGACTTTGGATCTAACTTAGTTCGCTGGTTTTCAACTGAAAGATTTGTTTCCATGAGTGTTGCTATGTCTCCAGGTATCACAGGTGTTGTTCTACCTCTCAGTAGCACAGTTACAATGGCCTCTTAGGGAGCAGGTTCAAAGGACACCATTGAGAGAGCAACTAGAGATGCAATTGAGTGAGTGTCTATGAGCTTGCCTATATATGAAGACACCAAGTTGTTCATAGACAAGTATAGGAAGATAAAATTCTCGATGCATCGTAGAGAGAAACACCATTAGCAGTAGTAGAGGGTAGTAGACTTGCGTGCAACAAAGGCAAGAGGAAGGTTCTTGACAGTGCAGAGGCGGAGAAAAGATGCAAGTTCAAAGTAGATCTACTTGTGATGAAAGCAACTTTGGAGATTGAGGCTAAGAGGTGACATTGTGACAAGAGGATCACATAAAGGCAAAGAGACAAATAAAGGATGGAGGAAAAAAAGAAGGAGTTGCAGGAGTTGAAGAGGTAACTCAGGGTAAAACAGGAGCTACGTAGAGCAAAGAAGGAAGCACAACAGGAAGAAATACAACAAGGGGTGAAAGACGCACATACTGATGAAACTACACTCATAAAGGATATAGAATCATCCCAATAGGTGGCATAGAGAAGAAAGGGCCAACAGTGTTGTCGATCACATGCATGGGTGATCAGGAGTGTGGATGTCATTGTGCACATGCATGCAATCCCATTCGTTGGCACACTCATTGAGGAGAATACAAAGAACCAAGTTCGACTGTAGCTAGACATGTACTACGACAAGTTGGTTCATAGCCACTAGCACACACTTGGAGATCAGTACAGACACTATGCATCAATATGTTGTTGGCCCGACCGCACTCAAGACTATGATGCACATGTTATCAAATGAATTGGACAGAGGAGCCAAATCAGTGTACCTAGATGCAACGAAGGAAAGAGTTTTTTTTCAACCAGATGTCACCATTGAGGATGCAGACACCATCACAAACTACCAAGCTTGGCCTTAGTTCGCCACCATCGATCATTGCAAGGATGTCGAAGAGCTGGTCTTCCAATAGCTATCTAAGTCTTAGTGATATCTTGCATGGCTTTCTCAAGCCTATTTTGTCTCACATGGGTACATGTGTAGATTGTAATTGTTATCACAAAAAATTGATCATCTAGCTTTAATTTACTAGATGGATCAAAGTACACCATGTAAGCCCAATTTTACCATAGTAAAATTGCTTTCACTGTGAGAAATTACTTAATAAACCACATTTCTAAAGAAATTTATAATTAAACCCATGCATAATAATTAAATAAATCACTATTTATTTAATTATCTTCTAGGAATAATTAACTAAACCATTGTTTAATTAATATTCCTTGTCATAGCCCCACGGGGGTAGGTGAGTTGGTAATCACATTGCAGTGAAGTTCGTTTGCATGATGAGCTCTGTACTGAAGGTCACAAGTTCAAATCCCCGGACTATCCTGGAGCTGTGGAGAGGGGCGGGTGCAGTCTCCCAAAGGCTATAGTGGTGGCGTCCAGAATCGACCCCGTGTTACGCGAGTTGCGAGGCTGTCCCAGTTGTCGATTCCCTTGTCAACAAAAAAAATATTCCTTGTCACATTTGGCCTAGTTAAGAAAAATAAATAGATAAATTATTAATTATCTTATTTTTTTCTACGAATAACTAATTAGTCACTAATTACTTATTATTCCTTGTCAAGTTTGACTAAATCCCATAGGAATATTTAAGTAAATCATTATTTGTTTATTATTCTATAACCATATTTCTTGAGATGATAAATAAATCATTTATTCATTTATTATTTCTAAATAAAAGTTTAAATACATTTTCCCTCCTAACCAAATATAATAAAATATTCCAAGTGATTATTTCTAGAATGGGGTTAATAATATTTTATTATTGCTCACTATTTGAGGATAACTTAATATTTTGTTTTAAATATGAAGGTTTTCCGTTCATTATTCACTTTTGATCATTTTCATTGTTGCAGTCACTGTTATAACTTTGATTATTATCATTGTTGCTAACATTTTTCTTTTCCATTTGATTCTCACTGAGCTCAAATATTTCATTTGCTGGGTTTTACACATTATAGAGGAGAGAGAATCTATCGAAAAGATGAAGACATTTGAGGATAACCAAGAGCACATCCCATAGAGGGGGACTGGTAACATTTAATTTTTCCCTCCACAGGTATTGTTTAATAAAATATATTCTTTATATATCTGGTTTCCATTGGATTACTGGAGTTACCCGCATTTACTACTATTTCATTTTGTTGTTTAACTATGATCATGGCATAAATCAGGGCTTTGGTAGGTTTTGTTTCTATCATTTGCTATAGAACTACAATGTTTAGCAGTGATTTATATTGTTAAGACTATTTGTCATCCATAGTCTTAGGTGATTTATTTTCATACACATATGAGAAGAAAACACTATAACAAAATCGGTGACTCTGTTGGGCTTTTAAATATGATCCAGAAACTCGGGTGACCTTCAGTTTCCAGCTTAGGGTTTCTTCTTTTTTCAGTCTCTTAATGTTTTTTTACTAGCATTCTAACCCTATATCATTAAAAATTCTAACTTCCATAACTTTTTTGGTCTTTTCTGCAGGTCACTGGAACTAGCCGCGACAGAGATGACAAATTTTCTGAGACTTGCCAATCGGTAATCAAGGAGCAGAAATCACACTTTTCTTCCCCAAAAGTGTGATCTCGAGATCCAAAGCACACCTTTTGGCCCAAAAAGTGTGATCTCCTAGGAATTAGATTTTTTCCTGCGACTTTTAGGGTTTGTGGGAATTTTTAAGATTTGTTTATGGGTTTTGCCAAGAGCTATCTGCTAGATTGGTTGACCAATGTCTACCTCGATTGGTTTCTTAAGAGCCTTTTATCACCCATTTTCAAAGATATCATGTCTCGCTTTCCTCAAACAAAGGAAGAATCTCTCCAAACCGCTCTGAGATATGACTTGATTTATGTGCAATTTGGTTATGTCTATACTGTCATTCTAGACCTCCCCCATCCTAGTGGTGCCAATGCACCAGGGGCATCTCATGCCACCGAAAGTACTGTTGGAGCCATTTCACATCCTGTTATCCTCCACAATGTCCCAGGCTGGGAGGAGATTGATGGAGTTAACCATAGACCAAGCTTTTAGTTTGGTATCTAGCCCTACCAAACGAGAGAGGGCTCTCTCTATGATCACAACCAATGAATTGACTAGAAAAGGAATAGATTTTAGGCTAGGTATTCTAGGCTCATGTTGGTCTTGAAAATTTAGGGTTTGATGTTGTATAAGGGAGAAAAACTATGTAGCTAGGTCAAAAGCTCAAAGGATTACAACAACATAGATATAAAGGAGAAAGGTAGAAATAATTATGTGATGGATTTAGGGTTTGTCGGTGTAGTCTAGTGTTTGGAAGATGCAAAAGGGTTTTAATCAGAATGAGCACATGAATTCATTAAACAGGAAAAAAATTAACACATAATGATATTCCCATAAAACAAAGTTTTATGCAAAGAATTATGTTTATAAACTTCAAGGAAAACCACTCAGGAACTAATGAATGGAAAGAGAAGATGAATATCTTTCATATCAAGCTATAACAGAGAGAAAAAAATATCACAAACTTACTGCACATGAATTCCTAGATAATAGCTGCAAATTGTATCCTTTGATTTTTGAAAAAGTCCAAGTATAAGCTACAATAGTTCTCTCTAATGTCCAAACTATTCTATGACCGAGAAAATGATACATAAAGACCAAAAAAACATCTCCTTGCCCTCAGGGGTCGAATCCATGAGTCTAGGAACTGCTCCATGAGTTGTTCCAACCAAAACCCTAAATTCTAGGGAGGTTAAAGCAACTCCTAAAATTAACTTTGACTCCAACCACTCTCATAAATGAGGCTAAATTTACATCAAAATAAATTTAAAAAGACTAATTACCCACTATTACATCACATTTACATTAGGATTAATTAATTATATCATAGAAATCTGAATCCAACTTACCAAACTAGAGAAAAACTGCAATGAATTTCTAAGAAAACACAGTGAAGCTGAGGAAAACTTAGCGAAATTGGTAAAATTATTTTTTGAAGGCCTTCCTGAAGTCCAAATCCTAACCTTGATATATCAGTGGAAATTTTAGGATGTCTGATACAAAATGGACTCTTCAGGAGCTCAAAAAGATTACTTGTAGCCCATCAAAAGTGCATTCTCCCGCAGGTACTATGGAAAATGCAGCATGGCCTCCATTAGGGTGGCAGAAAGGTGGTTTTTTTATTGTTTTTTTTACTTCTTCACCTGTTAAAATTTTCCAAAAGTATGTTCCCCTTAGGGAAGAAATGATGTATGGACCATGAAAAATCTATAAATGCAAACAATAGTTCATTTGGATCTGCCCAACTAAAGTGTAACGTGGGGCACACTGCATTTTCGCCTCCATGACTATGCTAACATATGCAAAAATTATCAAAAAACTAATTTTCCTCCAAAACTCTTCAAAATTGATATGTGAGGTCACCAAGTGGTATAATATGCTATGAGGGAGGCATTAGCAATAAAATATAACTTTTCCTTCTCTTTTTTTCTTGATTAGGGTTTCATTGATCTTCTCCTTCAATTTCTTGATCTTCACCTTAGGAATCACATTTCTTGTGTAATTATGGTCAACCATGCGTTTCTACAATATTGTTTCTCTATTATCCCTCTTGAGAAGCTTCTCCAAGTGATAATTCACCTTGTCAAGGTAAAATTCTCTATCTTCATTGATCTCTACTGCAATTAGGTCAGCAGAAGTCATCCACTCTCTTTATCGTTGAAGTGATCTTTTCAGGCCTTTGGTCCTTGGCCTTTTCCTTGCTACCTATTCCTACTGTCCATATGAAACCTATGCATCCATCACTACCTTTCCCTTTATATCCTCTTTCCCAATATAAGCCTCATGATTTTCCAAAAGATGTTGCTTTACCTTCAACTACTGATTTTCCTACTCTAGAAATGAAATCATGAATTTTTCCTTTGCAACATAAGTTATTACATCATTTTGAAGTGAATTACATTTAGAAATAGAAATTTTTTATCAAACCCTACCACTAATCCTTCATTTCCCGTTTTATTGAATGAAATGTCAATTTTGATGACTCTTACCCTAATGGCGTAATGGAGACACTAAGCTGAATGAAGGCCATGGTGACATGACTAAGATGATGATGATGATTTGTTCAATGATGGAACATCCACCTGAGTGATGACAGTGACCGAAACATGAAAATTTGAAGGAGCAACAATAGACCTAGAAACGCTAGCGAGTCACTAAATTTTATTTTGAAAACCTAATGAAATGATAAAATTTGACTTTGAGACCCCTAACAAACCTTGGTAAAAGTATATTTGATCATTGGTGACAGTAAAAATTGACTGACACTAACACATCATTCCCCACATACTTAGAAAATTTATGTCTATCCGCAAGGAGGCACCAGTTCCTCCAACACTTATGCCCCTCCTACTAGAAACATGTTTTCAACGCCAACCAATGCGCAAACTGTCTACCAAATCATTGCCCCTATACCATATTGTGCCTATGCATAGCCAAGCACTCTAGCCCCTCAAGCATTAGCATTGCAGCCTCCCATGCAACCTCAGCCCCAACAACCACTGCCCCCTCAGGATCAAGTCTTTTCATAGCAGAGTGCGACCAATCCCCAAAGTTCGAAGGAAAATAATAAGGGGAAGGGTAGCAAAGGTAACCAAGGTAATCAAGGTAATCAACCTAGTGAACTGCACGGGAACCAACCTAACGCCAACAACCAGCAATAGGGAAGTCAACCCAAGAAAAACAAGGCTATTCGTACAAACATGCCTTATGCATGTTGTGGTGTACATGGCCATTATACACATGAGTGTCCTCTCTTACCCCAGATGTACCAAATTTGGGAAGCTCAAGCAGCTTCTAAAGGTCAACCACCCATCCAAAAATTGCCTCAAAATCCTACACCATCTCAACTGAAAATGCTTAGAAATCCTTTCCCCGACTAAGGATTTGTTACTTCTAAACCTCATCTAGGTCAAGCACCCCATCCCCCCAAACCTTCTAGTCGTGGTGAGTACCAAATATTCATGATGAATTATGATGAAGTCAATACCTCCGATATGAACTTGCAAACTCGGTTGCATCAATATGACAAGCCATCGACTTCATTTACCACTGATTTGAAAACAAAAACATCTACTGAGCCTCTTACGACACCAAACAATTTGTTATAGATCCCTCAACCTAATGTTGAGGCAATTCTGAAGATCCCTAAGGGGCCATTACGTCATAACACTGCTTCTAACCATTCGGCCCATACATACAATATGGTATATTACTTGGCACAACCACCTGTTGCCATGTCGATGCTGGAGGTACTCCAATCATGCCCATCTCAACATATATCTATACTAACTACTTTGGGCACAGTAGATCCTTGTGATGATCGTTTGTTTGTCTTCCCAGTCGATACATCAGAACATCCCCCCTTACCTTCATCCGTTGCTTTCCAAATACTAGTCTGAGTCAACAATGCCATCACCTCTTGATGCATTATTGACGAAGGGGAATTCACCTTTGTCATGTATGTTGTTGTCTGGAAACAACTTAAGTCACCTGAACTGTCCCCATCCACCGTCACGTTGCATGCTTGGGACGGTAACTCCTTGCAACCTTTTGGCATGTACCACAATCGTCTAGTGACTCTTGTGGCCAAAACTTTCCATGTAGACATTGAAGTTATTGATGCCCCTTTAGGTTACAACCTTATATTGGGTAGTAGTTACACTTATTCCATGTCAGCCGTCGCGTCTACAGTTTTTCGCAAGATGTGCTTCCCCCATGAAGGGAAGATTGTCACCATTGATCAGTTGACATACTATGAGATGGCATCCTTAACCTCCCCTGAGTCCATTATCTCATCAATGTATGACAAACAATACTCTACCCCTCTCACTGGTGTTGCACCCTTAGTCTACAAATATTCCTCATTATTAGGTGCTTTCGCTGGTTCTCCCCCTCCTATCTCTGAGCCTAGCACTTTGAGTGTTTGCATGTTACAAGCATCACAGGCTGCTCACAAGTAGTCTTGTACATCTGAACAATAGCTCGTTCCTTAGCACCCTGTTGTTCCCACCTCAGCTGAGACTTCTTGATCCACCCACCTAGGACCCTCTGTGTTTGTGGGTGCCTCTCCTATGTTTCCACTAGTAACTATTCCTCCAGGTCTCAACAATCCAGGAGTTGTTCCACTGGGACATTACCCTGCAGGATGGATATGTTTCCTATTTCCTCCTCCTGGAATCTTTTCTAACCATGTCATGGCTTCACTAATCCTCCCTAATATGATTTTTGGGATCCCAGTCTGGTACATTGATCCCCCTGTAAGTACCCCTCCTGGTCAACTAAGACCATATCATTATTTCACCTTAGTTCAACTGGTCCCTACAGCTCCTACTGCTACTCCAGTTCTACAGCAACCTCAATAAGAACCCAATCATGTTGTGAAAGCATCTGGATAGGGGGGGAAAGCCAAGAGGAAAGAACCTAAGTACAAGGCTCCGCAAGCTCCTCCACCCCCTAAAGCCCCAAATTCATCTCCTTAATGCACTTTGTGTAAAGTTGTTGGGAAAACCACCAATAACTGTCCTCAACTTCCTCATCTCAAACCTTTTGTTCATCAAAGATTTCCCGAGTCTAATATCCCCAAGGTCCAACTTACCTTATCGAGTCCAGCCAAGAAACTCAGAACATTACGCACAAATCACCCTTGTGCCTTGTGTGATCATCATGGTAACTATTCCCATTGTTTCCCTCATCTTGACAAATTTTTTGATTGCTTGAAGGCACTTCGTGAATATGAGACCACTCGTAGTGGATCAATTACTTCTCTACCGGTGGATTCTGGTACAACTAGTACACCAGAACAGGGGGACTCCAGTCCCACCGTCATTATCCCTCCTCCCAATGTCAAGATGACAAACTACACGGGCCATATCCTTTACCTATCTTCATCCTTTAGTTCCTCGCAGGAAAACCTTTCTAATGTTTCTTTGCATGCTTCTATCAAATCTATTTTGGCAGAATCCCAAGTCCCAACATCGATAGATTCTCCATCTACTATATCATCGTCTACCATTCGAGATTATGCCTATGTGAACCTCCTTTCTTAGGATGATGCACCATGGACCTCTGTCGCATCATGCAGTCATTCTTCCTCCCATCCAACCATATTTCATTCTGACGAAGACATCATGGAAGCTAGGTCTACCCCTGATTACCCTTGTACTTAGGCAAGGGGGAATCTCTTCTAGAGTATTTTGAAGGCCACCTCCTTCTTAAATCTCCCAGTGTTAGTGTCAGTCTTTGTAGCCTTCCTCCAGTGATCAAACATGCTCTTACAAAGTGATTTTAAGGTGTCAAGGTCAAATTTTGTCATTTTAGTGAGTCTTCAAGTAAAATTTCGTCACTAGGTATTAGGTCTAGGGTTTGATTTTACTCGTTTTAAAGTTTTCCAAATATCGATCCATGTCACCATTCAACTAAGTGTACCATAATTCAGAGGGTTTTCATCATCATGTCAAGCTCCACTGGGTCATTTTACACCTTTTTCATGCTTCAGTTGTGTATAGGTAAGGTTCATTTCCCTCTCCTAGGGTTTTGAAGGTAATTTCTCTTGGATGGTCAAATCATCAACAAAACTTGTATCCTAATGTTCATACACCTTCCCCTATCCTTAATGTAGCTTATTAAACACTTCCCATCACTGAGATCCCCAAAATTCCTCATTTCCACACAAACCCTAGTTTCTTGCTACAAACCCTATTTTCTAGGCTAGGCCTATGTTTTTCCCTTTCGAACCCCTTCCCCTCACTCAATATTTGAAATTCCACTTTCCCCTAATTTCTAACATCCCTCCCTACTTCCCAAAATTTTCTCAAGAATTTAGAAGCCACTTATCCCCTTCATTTCTCCTCATTTTGACAAATTCCCTGTTCCACACATCGGGATAGGTTTTACTACAATGATGTTTTTGAGCAAGGAAAGATGAATTTGGGAAAAATGAGAGAGGGTTTTGTCCAAAATATTCCAAGGAAGAAAAAATTCCTTCACTTTTTACGCAGGTGTCATGGTTTTAGAGACATGTCAAAAATACAGTTGCCTCGGGAGAATAGATGCACCTATAAAGTGACCTTGGGAAAATCAAGTTTTCTCCTAGCTTGGTTGGCCCAATGACTTGTATGATGCATCAACTGATAATTAGACACAAATATTGTTCCAATGAGCTATCATGAGCTCAATTTAGAGTTGAGGAAGAACTTCAAAAGTTGACTGCAACAACACTCTGCCTTTAGGGAGCCTCATTTTGCACATTTTGACCAGTCTTGAGAGATTTGATTTTTGATAGGGAAAATGAACTCCAAATTGAAAAATTCCACTTGGGTTAGAAATTAGACTCAATAAAATTTCCAGTGAGATACCCCGCACCCAATTTGGACACCAGGAAGGCCTCCAAAAGTCTCTTGCAAAAATCACTATGCATTGGGTTTGGTGGCGCAGCGCATTGGGTTTGGGCCGTGGCGCATTGGGTTTGTGGCGCGATGAATAGAGTTGCAAGCCATTTTCACCAGAAATTCATCCATTTTCTCAATTTTATTGGTTTCCTCCAGTCCAAAGTAAGTCAACAACTCCCCAAATGCCAATGAAAGTGTATCTTAAGATGTTTATGATGATTTAGTGAAAAAAAATTCAAAACCCTACCTCCTTGCAATTTTTGTTCAAAACATGATTTCTTAGGGTTTGTAAATTTGTTTTTATTGCCATCACTCCCTCACTTATTTTCTAGTTTTGTTAACCCATTTCACTATCCCCCATATCCCTAAATTCATTCACCCCTATCCCCAAACCCTATCCATATCCCTAAACCTTACTCCCATCCCTAAACCCTGTTCACACATACATTTCTAGACTCTCTTCCATACACTCAACCCATTTCATTCCTCCACCATATTTTAACACTGTTATCCACAAAAACATCCATATACAACCACATTTTTCAAAACCAAAGGAAAACAATGGGAAGACACAATGAGCATGGGTATGAGCAAGAGATTGAATATGACCAGGAATCTTGGCTTGAGAGGAAAAAATTGCACGTGGGAAAGGATGATAGAGAAGGCGAACAATGCAAAAAATATGTTGAGGCACATGGCCCATCATTACTTGGTGAGAAACAAGGTGTGCAAAGCAAGAATCAGGAACTTCAAGGCCAAGTTGAAGAAGGGATCAAGGAGGAAAAAAGTGCAAGATAAACTTTAGATCTTGGCTGAGGCTTCCTTGGCCCATCACAACACTTGATGGAGAAGACTCAACCAAAATTTCAAAAAATTTGGGACAATGTTTGCATTTTTGAAAATTTTGGGCTAAAACACAGAGATTTCTGCCCAATGCGCCGCGCCACCTGGCACTCATTTTTTATGGAGGCCTCCAAATGACAAAAACTCAGCATCTTTGGATTTGTCTTGGAAAAATATGCTTTTCTACCAATGGAAAAGAAATTTAGGCAGGTTTTGAGTGCTCAAAAAGCTCAAAAACACTCAAACAATGACCTTACTGCCCCTATTTTGACACATAAGAAGTAGTGTTGGGAGAACTCAAGTTTGGAGGGGCAAATAGAGGCCACATTCAAAAATTCCACTTGGGTTGGAAAGTAGATAGGTAGACCTTTCCAAAAATAACACTTGGAGAAAATTTGGGCACCGGGAAGGCCTCCAAAAGTGGCTCCAAACAGGTGCTATGCATCGAGAATCACGTGTGGCGCATAGAGGAAATTTGGCCCAGTTTGACCAGGAATGCTCTGTTTTTCACCTAGATTTTGCTAGTTTGACTTTTTCACCTTCTTAATGTTAAATTTGTGATGGAATTTAATGTACATTGATGGATCATGATGTAAATATGTCTAATTTTCACTTATGGAGGTAGATTCATCTATTAAAAGGTTGTTTGAAATTGAATGAATCAGTTCCCTAGTTTCTAGAGGCATGCTGTTTCACTGCCTAATTTCTAGTTCTCAGTTTAGAATTAGTTGGAACACCTCCTAAACTAGTGAGCTCGACCTCTAGAGGCTAGGATGAGCTATGGTTTGTCTATATCTTGTGATCTTTCAGTCATTAGCATGGTTGGACTTTTGAGAAAGCCTTGAGCTTCATTGCACACTCATATCAACATTTTGGCTAAGGAATCGATACCAGGGTTTGTAGCACTCTTTGGGATCCATGTGGAAATTTGTCTTGGTACAGTGCTTTCTTTTGTAATTGTGAATTTACTTATGTGATTTTATGCCATTATCTATCTTGTTTCTTCTTATCTAAATCAAACAAGGGAGAAAGGTAGAATCCATTGAAATTGCAGTGCTCTACCTTCGGTTTGCCTTAGTTTTTGATGTTTTCAGCTATTTGGAGAGGATCCATGAGTTTTATTACCCTCTGCAGCTCCTCACTTGTCTAATCCTTCCATATCATTCAATTTGAAGTGCCGAAAACAATTGCCTACCTTGCCCCATTGAGATCTCTACAAGGCTGAACCTCATTCACCACACCCAAAATCTGCCTTTCCATCTGAGCCAACAAATCATCATTTTATTCAATCAAACCCTTGCACACACATACCTAGCCTAAGATAAGTATCTCTTAGTCATCTCAAGCCCTCATTGATCATAATTTGTTGAGATTGACCAGGAGAGAGCCCTCTCCCGACCTGGTAGGGCTAGCTACCAGGTTAAGCATGGTTTGATGTTGGTCCCGTATCCTAACTTTCTCAGCCTCAGGTAAATATAGGATCTAACACCCAGTACATTCTACCCCAAGTAATTTCACTCATTTCATATCCAATTGATTTGCATGTCTTTATTTCTGTCATGAAATTATGTAGGGTACATCATCTCATTTGTTGTATTTTGCACCATTCATATGGATCCATCATCCACACTGTATTTCGGTTATGCTAACGGTGCTAGTCACTTCTCCAGGAATCTAGACTCGACAAATTGGGACATTTACACCCCCTTGCATACGTTAGTACTTTCGAACTATGTGTGCATTGGATCTTCCACCAATAACCAAGCCGAGTATGATGTAGTGATAGGTTTGTTAGTCGATGCCCTTGATCATCGCATCCTCCATCTTCATGTTCATTTAGATTCCTTGATGCTTGTCATGCAATTGAATGGTGTGTATCATGTGCTTAACCAAGTCCTATTTATAAAATATCTATGAGTTAAGTTGTTGGTACGTGAATTTGAAACCATCACTTTGAGTCATGTTCCTAGAGCCCAAAATAGCTATGTAGATACCATTGTAAATAACATTCTAGATTGGCATTTATCACATATTTACGAGAGAAGAAAAGCATAAACATAACACATGGTGAACCATCATTGTCATATCAAATGCATAATCATATTATGTATCACGTAAAACATATAAGTGTTTGGAGCCCATAACTCTAAATACATATGACATGCCCATAACATGTTACAAGAATCAAAACCAAAGGGACCCACATGTCCCCATATCTAGTCATTGTTCGGTGGATTGCTCACCAAAGGTTCTGCTCCACCTACACATAGATCAAGTACTACCTGACTAGCCATCGCCTTGTGTTGCATGATCCCTCACCACTCTTAGGGAAGGCCTATACACTCATATGTGTATCGATCATCTAACTCATGCCATCTGTGCTCAGAAACTCTGGTCAAGAGTACCTCACACCTACGGTGCACATCATTGAGTAGCACAGTATCCTTTGGACCCTTACATGACAATTATGTTCCCTAATATGCAACCACTCATGTTTTGGCTCGTCTCACATATCCTACTGGTTTTACTGGTGCTATGTTTGCATGTTACATATTTTACAGTAAGTACCATATACATGTGATAAAAATATGAAATGCACCATAAAAATAACAACTTAACATTTACCATCTGGTCCCCATGTTCGCTCGGGTGGAAGTGGTAGGTCAGGATCACCCTCATAGTTCATCCCGATATAAGGAAAATTGTCAATGTAGAGGGGAATCTGATCCGAGTGTGTGAACATTTTGGTTCGGAACACTCGTTTGACTCCCCGTCCTCCTCGTCTCCATAGTAGATGCCCCCAGTGGTGCCTCCTAGGCTTCTGTGGGCCACCATCTTAGATTTGTACATGAGGACAGATGGTGGGTATCTTCTCAAAGAAGAACGTACACAACACTGTACCAAATGAACAATCGCAGTTAACCCCTCTCTTGCATAGACTCAGCAGTCATTTCAATGATGACAACATCATTTGGGACCCACCATAGTAGGTTCCCACCAAAACACTCCCAACCAGCATTATCTGCCGACCAGTGATATGGTGGAATGCCTCATTGCCCAGGACTCATAGCACTACTGCGGCAACAACCCGTGTCTCTAGCCTCTCTAGATCATTGATCGGGATGGTCATGCCCTTCACATGCACACCCCATGGACAATGGCACTCCAAAAGCTCTATAATGTTCCTCTCACGAGGCAACACCAGATGTATATCCCCTACCATCCCTATGGGAGGGAGTCTGTTCATGAAGTAAATATCCTGTAACGTGAACTCAATCTTGTGCCCCTGCGCTACAAAGACCTCCTGGTCTAGATCCCAATAACTCACAATCCTCGATAGCAAGGGCTCACCTACCCTCATCAATGGGATCTCTACCAACTTGAGAACCACATAGCGAGCTAACACCGCTCTAACCCCTTAATCCCTCTAAATCTCAAATCGAAGGGTATCCAAATCTCACTCACGCCAGTTGATTCTAAACTCTACCATACCTACAAAACACCACATGTATTGTTAGTTCAGAGAAGAAAACACTGGCCTCAACTAATCAACCTACAGCCCCCACCAAGCCAACATACCACCGCTATTTTTAGCTCCAAATCACATTTTTCTACCCAGAAACTACGAGATTGCAAGATTTTCCCTCTTTCTTGTGACCCACATCACAGTTATGTGCCCAAAAGGTGTGACCAGGCCAAGAAGAGGAGCAGGGGTTTCCTAGGCAGCTGTAGGATTCCAACAATCAGGAAATAAACCAGTAAAATTGAAGAGATGAGTAAGGCCACCTACCCGAAAGTTACAAATGTTGGTTCCGATTGTCAGTTTGTCTTCTAGTCAGAGGTGTTCTCACAAGATAGTTCATTGAAAAGTACTTGCTAGAGGAGGATATGAGGGTCACTATTTATAGAAATGTCTTGAGTTGAGAGGGTCCTCAACAAGTGAATGTTGGAGGGATTTTATGAGCAAAAAAAATTGTTAATTATTAACTAATCAATGACAACAACAAATGATGAATTTCATGCCAGAACCCCATGGGGTTTTAGCCCACTAAGTGGGGCTACTAAATTTTTAGACGAATAAATCTCAAACCATGATGAACTACGTGGCATGCCATATATCAACAAAAACATTTCGATGAGTAGACTCCATGTAGAAGATCCTTAACTTAGAAATAGGATTATTTTTCAAGTCAAAATGCCCATGCAAGATTGGGGTAACCCCTGGTGCTACTTGGGTTGACATCAATGATATCCATTGATCAATAGTGCTTGACCTATACCTTCTAGAATTTCTAGTAGCTAGAAATCTAGGGCTAAAGAGTACAATCTTACCCATATCGATGCTTTTGTGAATTCCTCCTTGTCCAAGTTGAAACAAGATTCCTAGTGCCTAATGTACAGACCCACATTGTTAAGAAAGTTTGAACCCCCTTCAAAGATACTAGCTTTATCTTCAAGGTTAGAAAATATGACAGTGAAGAAACATTTGGGTCCCGGTCTCAAATCCACCTCTCCCTTTTGTTGCCAATTGTACTGTATCCAATGCTCCAAATCCTTCTCTGTCGGCCAAATTCCTATAAACCTACATATAAAAGGATTATCTATCATGTTTTTCCTATTATCTTATAGACATCTTGTATGATATATCTAGGGTTTTTAGGGGCCTTAGGGATATGTTGACCTCGTAACCCCATTTGCCACTTATCTCCCAAAATATGCATTTGAGAGTAACCTGAGGATCCTCCTTCTATACCAAATTCCCTTCCCCTTGAAACTACCTACTAGCAAAAGAATTTTATAAGGAGGGGTGACCTTGCCAAATTTTATTTATCTATTCACTCAAATTTGGTTTCTCTTTCTTTCTCCCTCAAGCACTTCGATGTAAAGTTGTGTGTCTTATGGAGTGCTCCATAAAGATAGTGTTTTATGGGTGAATGTAATATAGATCATTGTTGTATGCTTGCAATGTGTTGTGTTGTGTGTGTGCAAATGTTTGTGTTATGTCTATGTGGCTTTGTGTCAATTCAGAGAGAAAGTCATGGCTGAGGAGAATATGCATTGTTGTTGAAGGGCCAACTTGATCAACAAATAATTCTTTCAGAGTGATTTGTTATTTATGTCAATATTTTATCAGATTATGTTTAAATGCATTCATGCGTCTTTTTTCTGTTTGATTTTTTGATCAGTTGGGATTTCATATATAACAACTAGAGCAAGGTTTCTAGTGCTTTTGTAGCACACAATGAGGAACTTCTAGCACTTTTACATCCACAAGTTTCTAGAGTTTCAACAGAAAAAGAAGTATGGCTAAGAAGCAAGGTTAGTATTCTTTGTTGATTGCCCTATTCTTGTTATAGGCAAGGGTAAAGCTATGTAGAGGTTTAGTCATTTATTTTAGAAAGGGGAAACCATATCTACAAATGATCTAGCCTATTTATTTTCTAGGGTTTAAACAAATCAAACCCTCACCTATCTACGACCTTACAGATAGGTATTTCTTTCCTTTATTCCACAATGGGAATGGTGGGCAATCCTTCCCTTCCAACTAGGGATGGAGCACTTATCTGTTCTTTCCTTAAACTGGTACTAAGATGTGGAACAATTCTTTATTGTTTATGTAACAATCCTATAACAGGTTGGGAATAAGCGCCTTTAGCGAGCTTTAGCATGGAGATTGGATTTCTACTAGATATCCTTCCTCTACCATTTTCATGATATTCTATTGAGAAATACCTATGTAATATAGTAGTATATCCTTCCTCGGAGTAGTAGCGGTAGATCCTCGATTGCTTGGACTTTTGCTGACTAGAGAGGTAGGTGTAGGTTAGCTGGATACAATTTTTGAACAAGACCAAGACCTAGAAGTCAAGATAACAGCATAACTAGGTTAGAATAGCTACAGATAGAGAAAGACCCAAGTTACAGGTAGAATAGTTCTAGCAACCTATTTATTGAGATCTAGATTATGCAACCTTCAGTAATATATAAACCCCAAAAGAGTTAGATTCTCGACACTGACATCTTGATGCTTATGATCGTGTGAGTCTTTAGAGAGTTGAATGATCCAGATCGACATTAAGATCAAGATCGAGTATTTTATTTGTATGGGAAATAGTTTTTCTTTCCCATAAATTGCAACTAAATCTAAAGAAACTACAACCCAACAGAATACATGGGATGGAAGAAAATTTAGTTGACATCCAATGTACCATGTTCAATGAGTTAATACTCTAAATGCCTTCACAACACAAAATCTTCAAAATACCTTCAAAATGAAAAATCTTGAAAATAGAATGAAAATAACATGTATTGGAATGAGAATAACATGCATTGGAAAAAGGGCATTTAGAATAAGTTTCAACTATAATGAATCCTAAGAATAGCGTCGTAAAATCTGAACGACATTGTAAAGGCCCACCATAATATGAATAGCGGAGGTTAACTCATAGAAGGAAAAATCGATGACTATGAAGTTTTGAGTGCTTAAGACCAAAATAACAAAATACTTTCAATAGAGCAACACGAAGAGAATATGATAAGTATGTGAATTACCTTTGAAGCTAGATTTATTTATAGTGGTGTAACATATTTTACAACACAATTGGTTAGTGAAGACAAATTTATTTATAGTGGTGTAGGATATTGTACAACACAATGGGTTAGTGACTCATTATGTAAATCTTATGAATGTGATATTTTTTTTTTAATTAGGTATTAAGTGTTATGTATTAAGCTAATGAATTTTTTATTGTCTTTACATATTTGTAATGAGCCAATTAGTGACCTCGTGACTAGTTTTTGAAATTTAATATTCTGAGACACGATGCGAACTGCTAATACTATTACATATCAATCTTACATAAGTGTGAGTGTTACATCTCTTGTGAAACTACCAGCTAAAAGCATCCAACTTTGATTGATTGGATTTTATAGTTGTATGAATGAATTTGAACATTATATATATATGTGTGTTAATGGGGTTACTTAATTAGATTGTCTGCTTTTCCAGAATGTTCATGGATAGGAGCTAGTTGTTTTTTTGGGACAGTTGTTTACGTGATAATCGCTATGTTTTCTAATGTCTAGTCAAAGTCTAGCGTGACAAATTAGACATAGAGAACCTTTCCATCCTTCAATATCTTATGGTGTTGGAATTCCTTGGCAAATGAGATTCCTAATAAAACATGAGCTACTTCGTAAAACAGAGGGATGACCCTCCCATGCTCTTGGGACACTTAGTTGAGGCACCATACAAAAGATGCGTAGTGTGGGGAGAAAATATTGCATTCAATGGCATGGTTTATGGTTGTATTCATGTCCTCCCCTTTTCTTAGTTGATGGGCATCGTGGAATACACAAATTCATTTGGTACTTGTGAGGGCTATGCAAAAATGATCTACAAAGCCTCTCGTGACATCTAACACTCTGAATCTCAAAAACACATCATATATCCATGCTCTCCACATTTTAGAAATAAACAAATTAATTTGCTGCTCAAAAACACCTCATATCTACATGCCCTCCAGATTCCCACTACCATTCAGTAATAAACAAATTAATATGTTATCTTGAGAAGGTGTGAGTGAGGTAACCTTATATGGAGCTACCGATCTTGGAGGCTAAGACTCAAGCATTATATGGAGCATTTGACTAAGTGACTCAAGCATTATATGGAGCATTTGACTAAGTGCATCATGGAGCGCTTTACGAGGAAACAAGATGCTACATGAATAATGAAATGTTTTACAAGGGAAACTAGACACTTTTGGTTTGGGTCTCATTTCAATTAGTAAATGAGACATACAATGCGTAAATCGCTACCTGGCTGCATATCCACCACCGCGTTGGGACCTAACCTAATTGCAAATCTAGGTGGAGAACCAATTGACCAAATCTCAATTGAACCAGTTAAGTGAATCCCATAATGGCCAAGAACAGGGAGGGCATTTGAGAGAAATGGTAGACCCAATTCCTAGTGTTGGTTGTGCCCATTTCATATCATTTAATATTTAAAAATGATTACTAATTAAAATTATTTTATTAAAATATTATTATATTTAAATATATTTAAAACAAAATTAAATATGATATGTTTATGGAAATTGAAAATAACGTAAAGCAATAAATAAAAATAATACCATATATATTTGAAAGAAACAGAGAAGTAGGTGTGCAAAACCCACCAGTCAATATGAAATTGGATAAGGCTCATTGGAGAAGAGAAAAACTAGTCGGGGATGCTCTCCCAAAGAAAGGAGTCAACTTGGATCTAAGAGTGATCCTGTTCACTTGCTTTAACAACCTTCAATATATTTTATTTTAGAAATCAACAAAATATATTTTTATATAATTTAATATTTTAATTTAATAATTTGAATAATATTACAATTGATTTAAATAACTAAAATATTTATAATTAACTTTCAAGAGGTTTTGAGTAATTAATTCTTTGGATCTAACCAACTAAAATTACAAGTTAGACCGTTCAGTAATCTCAAAACTGGTAACAAATCAAAGGAAAATATTTACCATTATTTAATTTTTAACAAAATTATCTTTTTAAAAATGTTAATAAAAAGTAATGTATAAATAGAAATTACAATACCACGCTGCTGTTCAAAAAAGTCAGCTAAATTATAACGTGCAGGATGTGGTCAAATTGCTTATTAGCGGTTTTTTATTTTATTTGTGCAGCTGATTGCACAAATTAGAATATACACATGGCGTGCCCCATGTAAAGAATGTAGAATTGCACACCGTTTCAGAAGTACCGTGGTTGCCAACAAAGAACTAAAAAACAGAGAACTGAAAAACCCAGCAGGTGAAAAAAACTAGAGCAATATCATAAATCATAAATAGTAATAGTGAGTTAAAAGATTGGTAATTAAAAGATCAGTTGAATGAATAGTAATTAAAAGATTGGTTAGGTTGAAGCGAAATTTTAACACAACGGTCCAAAAAAGCAAATCAAGCCTAAAACTCATTATATACTCGCGCGCTTAAGTGGGATCGGTGATTGTGATGAACAAAGAATGAGAGGAGGAAAGGAAATTCAGCTCCACCAATGAAGAGGAGGTGATCAAAATTTTCGCAGTCCGAGGGTGATGGAGTGGATTATTCATAGAGAGGGTAATCTAATTTGTTTCTCTATCTCTCTGTTTATTCAATGGGTTAACTAGAGAAAGGTTGTAGGCGATTGAGTGATTTTATGTAACCTCACAAATTGTTTTCTCTGTTGAATCTACAGGTAAAACATGGGTGTTCTTTCCCTCTCAAGCATATTGTATGTCTTATGGAGGGCTCCATAAATGTTATGTTATGGGTAGTGCTGTATGCATCAATGTCCTGTGTAGTTTAGTTGTGGTTGTGTCCTGTGTAGTGTGCAAATGTTTATTTTTGGTTGTGTCCTGTGTAGTGTCCAAATGTTTGTTGTTTTTGTGTGTCTGTTAATTGGGAGAGAAAGTCCCAGGTGAGCAGAATATGCACTGGTGGTTGACGTGCCAAATTGATCAACAAATAATGCATTAAGAGTGAGTGCAATATTTTCTTGAATTATTTTTAGATTCATTTTCGACCCTTTTTCTGATGAGTTGGAATTTTATATACAGGAGCTGGAGGAGACGTTTCCAATGCTTTTGTTGCGGCGAGGAATGAGGGGTCTCGAACTTTGGAACAACCAGTTTGCAAATGAATTATAGCTAGCAAGGTTAGTACTATTTGTGAATGGCCTTGTTCTCCTCTGTGTCTTGGTGCAGTTTACCAATATCTCTATGATATATTTAGAGAGCATGTATATTGCAGAATATTTTTTCCAATTGAGTGAGTTTTAGTCCTCTGTGTTGGTTTGTGTTAACATAATTATTAGCTAGTTAGGTGGTTTTCCATGTAAAAGGTCAAGTCGCCCATCAATATTTTTGGCTATTGACAGCGTTGGTCTCTCCAAACACCCAATTGGTCTCCGCTTTTTCTCCTTTTCATGGTTGCATTGTTTGTTAGAGCATCCAATTGGTCGCCGAATCGAGCTCCTCCTTTTCCCATTTCATGGCTGCGTAGTTGTAATTTGTTACAACATTGGTCTCCCTAATTGAACTCCTCTTTTTTTCATTTCATGGCTGGGCTATTTGTTACAACATTGGTCTCTCTAAACCCCCTATTGAGCTCCTCCTTTTCTCATTTCATGCTAGCACAGCCAATTGTCCCATATCCATAAGAGTTGCATAACCGGATCAAGCCAAAGTTGCTTAAACTAAGAGGTTGGGTAGATGTTAACCCCATGAAGCATATTATGCATGGGTATATTAAGCGAAGGTGGTTCAGTCAATTGAGACGCACCTTATAGAGGAGGATCTACACATTCACTGCACGAGAAAGACCCAACCCTCTCTCTTGATTGTGCAATTCAAAAGTGACAAATCAAAGAAACCCCGGGATTTCCAGCCGTAGGGCCTAGAAATTCTATTTTAGAATCAACTTTCTCTCTAATATAACGATTCAATGAATCTATTGTGCAATTCAAAAGTCACAGATCGAAGAAACCCCATAAATTCTAGCTGTAAGGGTTAGCAATTTTATTTTAGACTCAACTTTCTATTTAATACAACCATTCAATGAATCTATTGTTCAATTCAAAAGTCACAGATCGAAGAAATCCTAGAAATTCTAGTTGTAGGGCTTAGCAATTCTATTTTAGACTCAAGTTTTTGTTTAATACAACGATTCAATGAATCTTTTTATTTGTTAAGAAAGCAGGGTGAAATTACTTTTGATGGCATTTCCTCCCTGGTCTTTTCAATAGAATTCATCTTTCCCACTGGCCACGGGCTTTAGAGTTCAGGTCTCGGCCACGACGAAGATAGTGCATAGGTTTTGCGTGAAGAGTGCTCTTTAATGAGCTCCATGTATGGAACTTACGCATCATAGTAGTCCAATATAAAGAGCCTCTTGCCTGCTTATATGTCCATTGGCCATGAATAATTTCACCGAACTCTTTTCTTTACTTTAGAAAAGTATAAGTTCGAATAAGTTGTAAAAAGAATTTAATGACTTAATTAGGAGTACCTGTTCCACTCACATTCCATCTAGGTCTTGGAGAATATGCTCAACGCTTATTGAACTTTCACCCGGACATAAACGTGTTTGGTGTTTGTTCAAGTTGCTGGACAGTGGAAAGCTCTGTTATAAAGGAAATGCCTCATTGACACTACATCAAGCCGAAAGCCATTGCTACTAGTAATAATAAAATATCTTGCTTTTGCTTCCTACTTCTAGACATAGGATGACCATCCTGCAAGTGTCGCGTGCAAATTCTTGGCCATTCTTCCACGCTTCATCATCCCCCTTGTTCCAGAGATACCCCATCATTAAACAGATAAGCAATACCTGGTGTGTCTCTATTTGAGACTAATTTGTTATATAAATAATGAATGACATCCTAAACATAAAAAAGATACCCCATCATTAACCAGATAAGCAATACCTTGTGTGTCTTTATTTGAGGCTACTTTGTTATATAAATAATGAATGACATCCTAAACATAAAAAATATGATTAAACTCTACTAACTGCTAGTAATATCAGGAAGCGGAAAGTTGAATAGTGTTTGGACCTCTCAATGAAAAATCTGAATGAAAAATCTCCTCGGACACTTCGTGAGAAATTATCCTTCCAGAGGAATGATCTTTTCAATATAGGTTTTCATATAGGTGCAACTCCTAGTAATGATAATATAGATACTAATGTTGGCTCCACTTACGCTTATTCTGATTAAATGGCCACGTTGAATCATGTATTATCGATATTGTTGGAGTTTTCATTTATCAGTGGTGGTTATGAACAGTAGGCCAAGCATTCAGGGATTAATGGTTTATGATTTTTTTAATATCTAAAAGTAATTATTAATTAAAATTATTTTATTAAAACCAAGCCACATGGGAATCGTATAATACCCCAATACATAATACCAAGCCACTTAAGGAACCTAGAATACCCCAATACAATACCAAGCCACATAGGAAATATACTCGAAGCCAACCCTTCGCTAACGCCGAGGGCAACAATATATGCGTATAAGCAATCACATAATTAGATGTAAAAAAAATCATTATCATAGCTACCCGATCCATAAAGAGCGTGGGCTCATTGGAAATTGCACATGTATCATTGAGTTTAGCTCGTTAATCATAGTGAGAAAACTGTCAAGTTTCAATCAATATAAGAAATTCATTTCACAAACCATTGTGATCAGTAGTCATGAGTTTGATGCCAGCTGACAACTGTCAATCAGTACTAGTTCCGTGTTTAGTTCTCAGCACTTTTCAATCATTACTCATAGTTATGTACTCGTAGCATGGGTTATATTATATAGATTATATTATATAGATTTGTTAATGGGCTTGTTAGATTTTAAATTTTTTCTCAATAGACAATTGTTATTGGGCCATCAAAAGTTATATATGCGTAAGTGTTGATCATAGTGCAAAGAGCTGTGTGAGTGGATTGTTTTCTTATTAGAAATGGCCAATTAGCATTCACCGGTTTAATTTCTGTGTAATCAATTCAATTTTACACCTAACTTGAGCTTTAATGTGCGAGGGGTTATAATGGATTCCCCCTATGATGCATATTGGAAGAATTACACATAGGAGCTTAATTCTTACTCCCTTCGGCACCTGTGAATGGAATATTTATCATGCATTATGGCTTTTGATTATATATAAATATATATGTTATAGAGATTCTTTTTAGGAATGATGTATTTAATTATGTTACAAGTTGTTATGAAAAGTTTGTATATTAACAATATTATTTTAATGTTGTATATTGCAGAAAATCTATCAATATCAAAGGTGCCGCTTTTCTCGAAGGCATTATCTATTTTTACTTTTTGTTCTGATGTAATTAGAAAAATGTGTATTTTTTTTTGTTTAGATGGGCCCATCAAAAAATGTACATGAACACAAACTATCTTTAATAAAAGGAGTAGGCATTTTTTTTGTGGAGGGGGATTCCACCCCTCCAAAAGGCTCTTAGGAGGGTTAAATGGTAACCCTCCTTTGAGTTGTGTTCATTGTGCTCATGTTTTTCATGATCTTTAGTTTATAGCAACTCCAATATGCACAAACACACATACATCCTTTTATTATAATAATAATGTATAAACATGTTTTAAACATCTTCCCAACATACACACAGATGGCAAAATCACCTTTAGTCACATAAATCATTTAACATTTTCTCAATCTTTTAAACATCTTCCCCACATACACACACAAATGGAAAAATCAGCTTTATTCACATCAATCATTTAACATTTTTTCAATGTTTTAAGCAACTTCCCCACATACACAAACAAATGGCAAAATCACCTTTATTCACATAAATCATTTAACATTTTTTCAATGTTTTAAACATCTTCCCCACATACACACAAAATGAAAAATCACTCCCATTCACATCAATTATATAAAAATTATCACCTAAATTTATTTATATTTCTTAATTTCTATTTTTCTTTTTCAGTTTTGATTTTGATTTTTTTCTTTTCTTTCTTTTTTTTTTAAATATATATATTTTTATTATAAGTATGTTATTAGGATATTTTATTTTTTTTACCTTCTTTTCATAAATATATAATAATGCAATTTAATATTTTATTGATATTTTATAAATTTATATTAAATATTCATATATATTATTTAGAGTGTTTGTGTTTGAAATATAAAAAAAAAATTATATGATTTTGTATAATTATATACTAATATTTGTATATTGGTTTTATTATTTATATACAATAAATATATTCTTGAAGGATTATTTCAATATATATGAATGTATTTGTATTACAATGTATGTTTTGGATTCTTTATTTTGTATGTATATGAATGTATTATTTTTAGAATTTAGATAGTGTTTTTATTAGTTGCATTTCGGTAGTTAGAATTTATTTGTTAAGGTTTTTGTTTTGGTATGTATCAATGAATAGAGTACCTCCTATTTGGTGTGTGTGAATGTATTATTGAGATGGAGTGTTTTCATTACTTGTATTTACTTCTTTGGAGTGTGTATTCTTCTATGTTTATGAATGTCTCATTTTGCATGTTTTTTAGTATTCTTTCATTGTTTAGTTGTATGTATATGAGTGTATTGTTTGACTATGCCTTGAGTGTTAGGGTGGTGGTTCCATTATTTGTGTGTATGTAAATGTATTTTCTTGAATATTTGCTTGTATTATCTTGAGTGCCATTCAATATTCCTTCATTATTTGCTTACGTCTGTACTTTTTGAGTATTCTAGTGTATGGATATTGTTTACTTCTACATGTATTATTGTATTCTTTGCTATAATCGTGTGTATATTATCTACATCTATTTTTGTATATATATATATATAAACCTACTCTTTGTTGTATTTGTGTGGGCATTGCTTACTTGTATTCTTTGTATGTGTATGAATATGTCATTTATGTGTGTATGAATCTATTCTTTGAGTGTATGAATCTATTCTTTGCTATACTTGTATGTGTCTTGCATAATTGTATTATTTTTATGTGTATGAATATATTATTTATGTGTACATGAATCTATTCTTTGCTATATCTGTGTGTGCCTTGTTTACTTGTATTCTTTATGTGTACATGAATCTATTATTTGCTACATTTGTGTGTGCCTTAGATTACTTGTATTCTTTGTATGTGTATGAATATGTCCTTTATGTGTGTATGAATCTATTCTTTGCAACATTTGTATGTGTCTTGCTTAAGTATTCCTTGTACGTGTATGAATCTATTCTTTGCTTTACTTGTATGTGTCTTGCACAATTGCATTCTTTGTATGTGTATGAATATATTATTTATGTGTACATGAATCTATTCTTTGCTATATTTGTGTGTGCCTTAGATTACTTGTATTCTTTGTATGTGTATGGACATGTCTTTTATGTGCACATGAATCTATTCTTTGCTACATTTGTATGTGTCTTGCTTAATTGTATTCTTTGTATGTGTATGCATCTATTGTTTTCTATACTTGTATGTGTCTTGCATAATTGTATTCTTTGTATGTGTCTTGCTTAATTATATTCTTTGTATGTGTATGAGTCTATTCTTTGCTATCCTTGTATGTGTCTTGCATAATTGTATTATTTGTATGAGTATGAATGTATTCTTTATGTTGGTATAAATATTTCCTTGTTATGTTTATATATATATTATTTACTTGTAGATATATGAGTGTAGTTTGTATGAGTGTAGTTTGTGTGAATATATATATATGAATGATTATAAATATACTATCATTATTTCTATATATAAATATATTATTTAGAATATTAACTTGTAAATACATTAGTTTAAATATTTGTGAAAATATTATTATTATTATTATTATTTTCCCCTAGGAAAAAATCGTAATTTTATTCATAATTGATAAAATTACATTTTGTAGATGCCATAGGCATATGCAGATGGCTGATCCTGTAATAACAGGCAGCTAAACAAAGAAAATAACACTAAACAACGAAAGAACAAATCCTGTAAGGACAGGATCAACAGAGTAACAGAAAAATAAAATATGTTCGAGCAAGCTTATTCCTTTCTTCCCTTCTTCTTCTCCACCCGACGCCATCCTCCCGAACCAGCTGTGGGTGTAATTGTAGCTAGCTGGTTTTCCATTGTGATCATTTGTTATTCTTTGTGTGAGTCTGAGCCCTCCGAACCATGGGTTCTCTTTATGCCACTTACTTCCATTTTCAACTCTTGATGTAGATCTGTAATGATCAGCCCCGTATGAGTGGAAAGGGTATTCACTTCCTGAGTTTGTTTCTATCCCATTTGAGATTCTGGTTCCATCTGGTTCTCTGTGGGTTCCTCCTTTATGTCCTCTTCTTTGAATGGCTCTGTGTGTTTCCAGCCTTTGGGATTTTTTTGTTGTTTCCTAGTTTTCCTAGGGTCCTTTTGAGCTGATGGGAAATCATATTGAAGATGCCTTGTTTGCATACAGTTCCTGCATCGGAATGCTGTGTTTTCGTAGTCAAGCTGCTGTATCCATTGATTATTATTGAAGTTTAGCGCAATGTGATCAGGTAGCCCCTGACTCAAATCCACTTCTACACATATTCTGGCATATGTAAAGATTCCCCTGATTGCTCTGTCTTCATCCATTTTTAGGAATTTCCCTAGAGAATTCCCAATGGCGATTAACACTTTTTGATGCGAGAAGTGCAATGGGAGCCCATGTAGCCTCACCCATACTCGCATGGTTGAGACTATCATTGTAGTAGCATCAAAATCCGAGAACAAGGGCGTGGTGAAGAGGCGAGCACTGCCCCAGAACCAAGGCCCCTTTTTGATAATGTTGTCCCTTTCCTGTTCTGTATCAAATCTAACTATGAAAAACCCTTTAGGGCAGAGATAAATTTCACAGTTAGGTGTCCATGTTGAGTATATCCATTGATGCAGGGCATCTGATTTTGGCCAGAAGCCATTGAATCTACATATAACTGCAGTATTAGATAAATCAGTGTGTAGATCAGTTACCTATGGCATAATTACTTGCAGAGTTGGTGATTCTGGCTTTTGTTCGACAATGTAGGGTCCTGGCAATTCTGTTGTTGGTGCTGCTTTATTTTTCATTTTTTCTCCCTTTCCTTTTACTGTATCCCGAAAGGAACCTGTATTTTTAGAGCTGGTTCTAGAGCTTCCGCCACGCACTCGGAGAGTTAGATTGATGGTTGAATCATTGGCTATGCTATAAGGCTGCAGGGTTTTGTTGTCTTGCAAACTGTAACCTGTGTAAATGAGGTTTTGTAATTGTTCTGGGATTCCATGGCGACCGTGTATTTCTTTTTTTAGATCACTAATGCTTGTTGCCTTTCTGAGCCGCATGCAGTAGTGTTTTCCTTCAATCAATTTGATGAAGATCTGAATCAGATCTGCATCTGTATGGATTAGATCGGTGCTCTCGAGCCTTTTTTGAGCCAGATCTGTACCCCTGCACAGTGGATTGCTCTTATACAACCCTGTCTTTGCAGGATCTGGTCGGTTGGGAGGCGTGTCGATCTGTGCAGCGTTTGTTGGAGCAGTCGTTCCCAACCAGGGCGCTTTGTCTTGTTGCATGACTGAAATTAGATATGCTTGTAGATCTGATCGAAGGCGTGTTGAAACCCCTATGCCATATCGATGTTTGTTTGGTTCTGGCAATACCTAGGATAAAAACCCTTGGGCTAGAGGATGCACCTGAGACCTGTAAGAAGGTCGATCTGTCGTCAGGGGCCGATTTGTCATGATGAATTTGTTTTTTGGCCCGCCGCGGAGCCGATTCCATCTCTGCGCAGTTGATTTCGATAGCCCTTCGTTCGATACCCTTTGCGGGATAGCTGCTCTCGCGCCCCCAGCTTCTGTTTTCACCATGTCTGCGTCTCTCAGAATTCCGGGAACCCTCGCCATTGTTTTAGTTCCCGTCCATGACTTGTGAAAAAACTGTTTTCCATCCGCG
>APFE030974539.1:0-41934 GCA_000404065.3 Pinus taeda | reverse complement strand
TTTATATTAGTTAATTAAAGACATGTGGCAGAATCCCCCTCAAATTCTGTAGGAGGGAGTAGGGGCTTTTTAGCCTAGAAAATTAATATTTTAATGCAAGGGAAGTTGAACACCTCTCCTCTATAAGAAATCCTTTAGCAAATCCTAAAATTTCTAAAATTTCCTCTTGTTTCATAATTTTGTCTATGGATGGATACCTTGAACGAATTCATGAGAAGTTGCACTTATGTGAATAGTTCCCTTTGGATAGATATTGGTAGATAGATATTGGTAGATCCTGATGAGAAAGGCCTTGTTGATGTGGATAGACATTTGGCCTTGTTGATGTGGATAGACATTTTCATGAATGGTTATTGGTGAATTTTGATAGATTATTCCTTACCATAATTTTGTTGGTATTTTTATCTCATTATCTTCCTTCAACAATATTTTAAATTGTTGGTATTTTTATCTCATTATCTTCCTTCAACAATATTTTCATCAAATTCTTTTGAGGTGACCTAAGTGCAACTCCCTCTCTTATTTATCCTTAAAAATTGTGGGTAGTCCCTGGCCTCTAGGGTACGCAAGTTAGTCCTCTAGGGTCCTTGAAGGTGTAAATTTGATCCAAGCATCTTTGGACCTCTCATCAAGCTCTTTTGAGATTACTTAAGCTTAGCTCTCCCTTATCCCATTTTTGAATATTGAAGAACACTAAGTGAAAACTCTAGGGCACAAAAGTTAGTTTGCTTTGGTCTTTGAATCCAAATCTACTCTATTTCTCTCAAATTGTGTCGCTCCTTGATCCCATATGCCCCCAAAATATATTGGCAAGTTAAGGCATTAATCGTCTATCCTCCATCACCCCTTGGTCCTCATAAATCATTTAAACTATTTGTTGGGGCTTTACTCTGTGATTCCTTGCTTTTGTTTCATTCGGGACCTTTTCCCTTGAACTCAAACCCAGAAATTACCCAAAAGAACTCTAGCAATCCTATCCACCTTAAAACCTAATGGTTCAATCCTTTGATTGGTGATATTTGAAGGAACTATTGACATGGTTGGACCATGACATTAAATCTATGATATCTAGTAGGGAGAACCTTAGTTGATCTAGAGGGAGTCGACCAGAAGTGAGAAAGTTGGCGAAGTGACATTGGCTTCCTCTTGAGTACACAAGGTCCCACACTTGAGCCATTGGCTTCCTCTTGAGTACACAAGGTCCCACACTTGAGCTTTTGGAATTTATCTCGATAAATGCACAATTTTGTTGGAATAGGACCTACTTTAACTTCCCTGCTCACTAAGCCCAAAAAAACAAACCAAAAAAATTATATAGAGACCAAAATATCTTATGAAAAATCTCACAATGGAAACAAAATTTGCATTAGAAATATTAAACAAATATTGAATGTAGTGTGAAAAATCACAAATTTATAAGTAATTTTATGTAGAAAATCATATTATGAAGACCAGAAATTGTATACCCTAAATAAGTGAGGAGGGAGGAGAACCATCATATTTGGAAAAAAAGAAACTCGTAACAAAACTAAAAGAGGACTTACCCTTTGTCTCATGCCTTTGCACTTTTCTAAATTGTCCCATGCATCTCCCTCGCAAAGATATTTCAATAGGTTCATCAATGTGTCTCCACATCCTTTTATTTACATTGCAATGTGCTCAATAAACAATAGTTTCATTAATGCTTCTACACCTTCCCTTATCTGCAATGTAATGCATTCAATAAATGAATAAATCACAAAAAATATAAGATGCTTCTAATTTAAATAAGCACACATGGAATCATATATACCTCATAATTCTTAGCCTTCACTTTCACCTAATGCACCTTTGGAATCTACATTCCATCAACACTAGGACCCACCTTTATTTCACAAACTACCCAACCAAACCAAAAAATATTAAACATAAATCATAAAATTTTAAGAGGAACAAATAATAGTATGAGAAATCTTACCATAGAGTTGATGAGTAATGGTCAACATTAAATAAGTGAAAAAGGAGGCAAACCAATGTTCTTAAAGAGAGGACTTGATAACAAAACAAATTAGCATGTGATGCTCACAAATGCAAAAAAATAAGAAATATCAATGGAAAAACTAATAAAGGAACTCACCATTTATGTTAGAAGATAACTCACCCTCAAAGCCATTTTACCTTTGCTATATTGCCCCACATCTCTCACACGAAGATATTCAATGATTTCTTCGACGCTCCTCCACCTTCTTTAATTTGCATTTCCTTTATATTTAAAGGAAAACATATGATATAAAATAAGAAATATCAATGGAAAAACTAAATAAAGGAACTCACCATTTATGTTAGAAGATAACTCACCCTCAAAGCCATTTTACTTTTGCTATATTGCCCCACATCTCTCACACGAAGATATTCAATGATTTCATCAATGCTCCTCCACCTTCTTTAATTTGCATTTCCTTTAGATTTAAAGGAAAACATATGATATAATTATGAAGCAACAAATGAGTTAAATTAAAACAAGCATGGAACTTTATAATTATGTAGTAGCAAACAAGTAAATTACTCAATACCTATAAAATTATGTGGTAGCAAACAAGTAAATTACTCAATTACTCAATACATACGTCCATACGTCCATCGCTTTTGCCCACTACACTCAAAACCCATAGAATGGGTTGTAAGGACCTCTTTAATATCCTCACCCACCAAAGAAAAAAGAATGAAAAAATAAATAAAAAATGAGAGCTCTTAAGAAAAACAAAATATCAAGCCACAAGTTAGCATGGCCATGCTCATAAATGCAAAAAAATAAAATCCATAAAAGTGGCAAAATACAACAATAGAAAAAGATGAAACTAACAATTGCGCAAAACACCAAAATTAACAAACAAACAAAAAAACAAGTTGAGAGAAACAATAGATTAAGACTTCAATCTGCAACCCCAAAATGTGTCAAGGCCAACCAAGGACACCCTGTACACCAAAAACATATGAAAAATATTAGATACGCATAAAATGTTGTGCGAAATATGACAAATATCAAAAATATTTTATGAGAAATCTTAAATAAAGCCACCAATATAATGATTAATCTTATGCACTAGAAAGTACATCTTATGCAAACACTAAAAATCACCAACCCTGAATATAGGTAAGAAGGGGATAATTGTTGTATTTCATAGAAGAATTTCATAGCAAATCATACACGAATTTAGCACCCAAAAAAAACTCCTAAAAAACTCCTATCTACACTTTACCTCTACCTCTACACTTTACCTCTCTCTTAAAGATATTTCAGTGGTTTCATTGATGATCCTCCATATTCCACTATCTGCATTGTATTGCACTGAATTAAATAACATGCAAAAATATGAAATACACATAAAACGTTGTAAGATATATGAAATATAAAATGTTGTAAGATATATGAATTAAATAACATGCAAAAATATGAAATACGCATAGAACATAGTAAGATATATGAAATATAAAATGTTGTAAGATATATGAAATAAAGAATGAAAAATATTAAGAGTAATATCAAAGAATGACCAAAAATATTATGAGCAATCTTATATACTAGAAAGTACATTTTATGTAAAGACTAAAAGAAATAAACCCTAAATAGGTAAGGAAGAAGGATCATATATAGGTAATAGTAGATCATATATGGACATTTGCACCAAAAGAGAACTCACCTATACCTTTGCATGCTATTGCAATCTCTCTCTCACAAGGACATTTTAGTAGTTTAATTAGTAATATTTTATGTTGCACTACTTGCATTGCATTATGTCAATAATGAGATAAATGACAAATAATGTAAGATGCCTAAATTTCAGATAAACATAGATGGAACTATACACAAAACAAAAAATCATAAATCCTAAATAAGTAAGGAGGAAGGGAGGAAAGATCATATATAGATAAATAGGTAATAGCAAATCATATATGGACATTTGCACCAAAAAGAACTCACCTCTACCTTCGCACACCATTGCAATCTCTCCCTCACAAGGACATTTCTTTTATGTTACATTACCTGCATTACATTATGTCAATAACAAGATAAATGACAATTGCAATCTCGACCTCACAAGGACATTTTAGTAGTTTATTTAGTACCTTTTATGTTACATTACCTGCATTACATTATGTGAATAACAAGATAAACGACAAATAACGTAAGATGCGTAAAATTTAAATAAACATAGATGGAACTATGCATAAACAAAAATTCATAATTCCTCAATAACAAAGGAGGAGGTAGAATCATTGTATTGAAACAAGAAAATATCCATGTCGGAATTAAAAAGAGAACTAACCTTGTACTTTTGCACTTTCCTACACTTCTCCAAGTCTCCCGCACACAAAACTAAATTTTTCCTCCACCTTCCTTTACCTAGATTTGAATTGCACTCACTATATAAATAAATCCCAAATGTGGACACACATGATACCATACCCACCTCCTCCTCTTGCTTAGTCTTCCCCTTCACCTAATGCACTTATGCAATCTGCACCATCAATAGCACCTGCCTCTATATCTCCATGTACTGAATCCAACAAAAGTCGAAACATAAAATATTAAATGAAGACCAAAAATTTTTAAGACAAACAACAAAAAAATTATAAGAAATATTAAAGTTTAACTAGACATTCAAAGAAATTATGAGAAATCTTAATCATAAGCCAAGACAAAAATTTATCAATAATATTATGCAAAAGTACATTTTATTGAAAATTTCATGATCAAAAATCGTAAACCCTCAATAAGGAAGGAGAGTAGAACAATAGTATTGAAGAGTACATTTTATTGAAAATTTCATGATCAAAAATCATAAACCCTCAATAAGGAAGGAGAGTAGAACAATAGTATTGAAGAGGAGAAGATATGCATACTAGAACCAAAAAAGAACTCACACTCTACCTTTGAACTCTCCCACATCACTCCAAGTCTCTCTTACATAAAAATATTTCAAAAGTTTCCATTGGAGAAATATTTCAAAAGTTTCAACATTGCTTCTCCACCTTTACTCGTCCATCTTTCTTTACCTGCATTTGCACTGTACACTTAATAAATAAGAGAATGGCAAATAATATAAGATGCATCTAATTTTAATAGAAGTAACCAAAAATTATAAACCCCAAATTGGTAAGGAGGTTGGGAAACATTGTATCTAAACTAAGAGGATTTTATAGTAGAACATAAATAAGTCTTGCACCAAAAGATAATTCATCCTATACCTTTGCTTCTACTTCTGCTATAGTGCTGCACATCTTCCTGCACATCTTCCTGATAAAAAGATAGTCAATAGTTTCATCAGTGTTCATTCACCTTTCTAGCTCTATATTGCATCTAAATTTAAAATGGGCATGAATAAACGCAAATGATATAATGATGAAGCAATAAATGAGTTAAATTAAAATGGGCATGAAACCATATAATTATGTAGTAAAAAACAAGTAAATTCCCCTTATACATACCTCTTTTGCCTTTGCCCATAAACAAATTACATACCTCTTCGCCTTTGCCCACTACAATATGGACTCCACATCATCACTAAACCTACACAATGGGTTGTTAAGGTATTCCTTGATTTCTCCACCCCAATTGGTAAGGAGGTTGGGAAACATTATATCTAAACTAAGGATTTTATAGTAGAACATAAATGAATCTTGCACCAAAAGATAACTCATCCTCTACCTTTGCTTCTACTTTTGTTATAGTGCTCCAAATCTTCTTGATAAAAAGATATTCAATAGTTTCATCAGTGTTCATTCACCTTTCTAGCTCTATATTGCATCTAAATTTAAAATGGGCATGAATAGACGCATATGATATAATGATGGACCAACAAATGAAACACCCAAATTGGTAAGGAGGCCGGGAACATTACATCTAAACTAAGGATTTTATAGTAGAACATAAATGAGTCTTGCACCAAAAGATAACTCATCTTCTACCTTTGCTTCTACTTCTGCTATAGTGCTCCACATCTTCCTGATAAAAAGATATTCAATAGTTTCATCAGTGTTCATTCACCTTTCTAGCTCTATATTGCATCTAAATTTAATATTGGCATGAATAGACGCATATGATATACTGATGAACCAACAAATGAGTTAAATTAAAATGGGCATGAAACCATATAATTATGTAGTAACAAACAAATAAATTCCACTTATACATACCTCTTTTGCCTTTGCCCATAAACAAGTAAATTCCCCAATTACATACCTCTTCGCCTTTGCCCGCTACAATATGGACTCCACATCATCCCTAAACCCACACTATGGGTTGTTTAGGTCTTCCTTGATTTCTCCACCCATTGAATAAAAAAAGAAAAATAAATCAAAACACAAGAAAAATAAAATACTAAACCACAAATTAGCATGGCCATGCTCATAAAGTCAAAGATAGAGCCACAACAGTAAAAAAAAAAACTTAAAAAACAACAATAGCAAAAAATACGACCATCAATTGAAAGAAAAAACATAACAAGACAAACAAGAGTATGCTTTACAACCCCAAACGATGATAGCAAAAAATAGGACCAACAATTAAAACAAAAAAACAAGAAAATCATAACAAGACAAACAAGAGTATGCTTTACAACCCCAAAAGTGTCCATCGCCAACCATGGGAACCCTGCACATCAAAAAATAGAGGTATTAAATAGAGACTAGAAAATATTACGAAAAGTATTAAATACACACAAAATATTGTGAAAAATGTGAAACAGAGATCAAAATATTTTATCTCAAATCCTAAGCAAAGACTAAAATGTCTTATGAATAACCTCAAAGACTAAAATGTCATATGAATAACCTTATGCACCAAAAGATACATCTTATTCAAACACCAAAAATCATAAAGTTTAAATAGGTGAGGGAAAAGAACTAAAGTGTTTTCAACGAGAAGATTCTATAGCAAATTATGAATGGATTTTGCACCAAAAGAAAACTCACCTTCACCTTTGTCCCTACACTACACTATAATGTCTCTCTTATGAAGATATTTCAGTAGTTTCATTAATGATCCTCTATGTTCTTTTTACCTACATTGCATTGTATTTATAATGACCAATAGTGTAAGATGCCTTTACTATAAAGAAAGGCATGTATGGGACGATAGATACACCACAACATTTGCAACATTCACCCCTTTACCCCATACATTTGTGGAATCTTGGACCATTAAGACCTACATTTATCTCCCACCCATTAAACCAAACAAAAATTAAACCATAAAATATTAAATAAAGATCAAAATATCTTATGAGAAATCTTAAAAGGACACCAAAAAACCTTATGAAAGATTTGTTGAATTTTGTTGCTATGGTTGGTCTTCATAATCAAGTTTTAGCCCTGATAAATATATATGTGGATTCCAAGTCGGCTTCAAAAGAAGAAATTTTGAATTTTTGCCTCCAAATGTAAGGTCGGCTTCAAGTCGGCCCCCGTGAAGGGACACAAGTATTTAGCTCATTCAACATCTATATATTGGCATTTGTCCTCTCCATTTGGGCATCCAATTCGAATCATAAGAAGGACAAATCTAAGGCATAATTTGAGACATGATCTGAGGTAGAAAGAGGATGAATCTTAGGGAGAATAAGAGGACCGAAATTCTGCAGTAGGATGAGTTTCTGGGTAGCAGACCAAAGTTTTGGGCAGGAGGACAGATTTATCTCCATTTGACCAGGTTTGACATGGGTTTGGTTACTAGTCGATTTGACTTTATTTTTTACTAGGAAATCAGATTGTAACTCTTGTTGAATTGGAAACTTTATCTCAGAAAAGGTTGTTGGGTTTTTCCCTGGTTAGGGTTTTCGCAGGATAAATTTTGTGTCTTTTGTTTGGTTTTCGCTTTATGATCCTACTGCTTTATTTTTTTTACTGTTGAAGATTTTCTATGTATAATTGCTTAATGATGAATGTAACACAAGTAATTTTGTGTCTCTTGTTTGGTTTTCTCTTTATGATCCTACTAATTTATTTTTTTTACTGTTGAAGATTTTCTATGTATAATTGCTTAATGATGAATGTAACACAAGTTAAATTAATGAAATCATTGCAAGTACTTATCAACATGGTTTCAAAGGTATGGTGTCAGAGAAGCCACCACAGAGACTTGAAGAAGGCCAAGAAACCAAACATTGAAGAGAAACTACAAGTATTTTTGTCCTATGAAGGCCAAGCTCTTCCCTAGCCTAAAATCTATTTGAAAGAAGGATGATCACCTACTAATATTTCTATTCTTGTGTCTACGGGAGGATCGAAGTCCTCAAGATGCCTTAGTTTACAAATAGAAAGAAACATATATTATGGGCAACTGAGGTAAGGAAAAGATTTAGGCCATAGACCTGGAAAGCTTTAGTCTAAGTTGTTGAGGGTCGAAAGGCCTCAAGGTTGATAGTAACAAAGGTTGAGAAACCTCATAAGGTGACCAGAAAGAATATGAAATTGCCTCAGACCTTGGAAAAGCCAACGAGTTTATGAATAAGGCAGTTAAATCAATATAAGAGCTATTTCTTGAAGATTGGTTGTTAGGAAGACTGAATGTATAGACTTCATTAGGCTTGCCTTGAAAGGATGTGAACCTTTTGTTGTGCACTTGAAGAAAGCTTGTCAAACACTAACATGCCTCTTTCGATCAATTTAAGCACAAACCTACTATTAATATGGAGTCAAAACTCTTGAGACAGTTTTCAGTTTAGATAATTCAAGCATAGCATATGATGTGATTCAAGTACCAACACATATCTACATTTGACAAGGCAATGGCAATTTTCTGTGTTTTCAATATCTGTAAAAGGGACCAAAAGGATATCTTAATGGCAGCAAAACACATTGAGAAGAGTCGATGTAAAACCATGGTGGGTTGAAGGATTTGGATGTGTGAAGGCATCCTTCGCAGTGAAGATGACTTTGGTTTGGATGTTTGTGGTGTTCTTGCAGATGATTCCAGTGAACATGGGAATTGAAGGGTCGGTGTACAAATACAAGGACACTTCAAGGATAGTGGAATCGCTGACCTGCTTTATGAAGGAAATGAAGGCATGACAGCGTCGATCAACTCTAATCAAAAGTCTAGATCCGACCCTAACAATGGAAAATATTACATCAAGTTTGAAGATATTCCTTTGCAAGGAACAAGGGAAGTTATTACTCGGCATTCAATAATGGAACACAATGCGGTTTGCCTCTAGAGTCCCTTAATGACATATGGGTGGAGGTTGAATTAGATCTCTAGATTCCCTGCACCTATACACTGCTATACCAGAAGGGAGGAGGTCAGATTAGATCTTTGGACTCCATTCACCTGTACATTATTATGCTAAAAAGGTGGAGGTTGGATTAGATCTTTGGACTCCTTGCACTTGTACATTGCTACGCTAGAAGGGTCGAGGTCGAATTAGATCTCTAAACTCCCTGCACCTATACATTGTTATGCTAAAAGGGTGGAGGTTGGATTAGATCTTTGGACTCCTTGCACTTGTACACTGTTATGCCAGAAGGGTGGAGGTCGGATTAAATCTCTGGACTCCATGCACCTGTACACTATTATGCTAAAATGGTGGAGGTCAGATTAGATCTTTGGACTCCCTACACCTATACATTGTTATGTTGAAAGGGTGGAGGTCAGATTAGATCTTTAGAATCCTTGCACCTATACACTGTTATGGTAAAAGCATGGAGTTCGTATTAGATCTCTAAATTCCATGCACCTGTACATTGTTATGCTAAAAGGGTGGAGGCAGATTATATCTTTGGACTCCCTCCACTTGTACACTACTATGTCGGAAGGGTGGAGGTCAGATTAGATATTTGGACTCCTTGCACCTGTACATTGTTATGCTAAAAGGGTGGAGGTCAGATTTGATCTCTAGACTCCCTGCACCTGTACATTGTTATGCTAAAAGCACAGAGGTCGGATTAGATCTCTGGACTCCTTGCACCTATACATTGTTATGCCAGAAGGGAGGAGGTTAGATTAGATCTTTGGACTCCCTGCACCTGTAACATTGTTATTCTAAAATGGTGGAAGTTGGATTAGATCTCTGGACTCTCTGCACCTGTACATTGTTATGCTAAAAGGGTGGAGGTCGGATTAGATCTCTGGAATCCCTGCACCTATACATTGTTATGGTAAAAGCGTGGAGTTCATATTAGATCTCTAAAGTCTAGACTCCCTGCACCTGTACATTGTTATGCTAAAAGGGTGGAGGTCGGATTATATCTCTAGACTCTGCATCTGTACACTGCTATGCTGAAAGGGTGGAGGTCGCATTAGATATTTGGACTGCTTGCACCTATACATTGTTATGCTAAAATGGTGGAGGTCGGATTAGATCTGTGGACTCCCTGCACCTGTACATTGTTATGCTAAAAGCACGAAGGCCAAATTAGATCTTTGGACTCCTTGCACCTGTACATTGTTATGCCAGAAGGGTGGAGGCCGGATTAGATCTCTTGACTCCCTGCACCTATACATTGTTATGCTAAAAGGGTGGACGTTGTATTAGATCTCTGGACTCCTTGCACTTGTACACTATTATGCCAGAAGGGTGGAGGTCGAATTAGATCTCTGGACTCCCTGCACCTGTACACTATTATGCTAAAAGGGTGGGGATCAAATTAGATCTTTGGACTCCCTGCACCTGTACACTGTTACGCTGAAAGTGTGGAGGTCGAATTAGATCTTTGGAATCCCTACACCTATACACAGTTATGGTAAAAGGGTGGAGGTTGTGTTAGATCTCTAGACTCCTTGCACTTGTACATTGTTATGCTAAAAGAGTGGAGGCCAGATTAAATCTGTGGACTCCCTGCACCTATACATTGTTATGCCAAAAGGGTGGAGGTCAAATTGGATATCTGGAATCCCTGTACATGAACGTTGTTATGCTAAAAGGGTGGAGATCAAATTAGATCTTTGGAATCTTGGAATGTTTGGTCATTGGGACAATCTTCATGAGCTAGGGGGTCACAACTGCAATAACAGTCTATCTATGGTTGGGAGGAGAATCATTGACTATGTCCCAGTTCCCATCCTAAATTCCACAATACCAAGTGACATATTGACAATAATAATCAAACATGCTTGGACTGTTTGTATAAGTTCTAATTTTGAGCATGCATGGTAGGTTGATATGGACTAATAGCACAATGAGTGGTTAAATACGAGTGGTTAAATATCTGTTTGTATAAGTTCTAATTTTGAGCATGCATGGTAGGTTGATATGGACTAATAGCACAATGAGTGGTTAAATATCGCCTATCATTTCAAAAGACAATACACTCTCACCAAATGAGTAAACCATATATGCTATGGCTAACTAGCACACAAACCTCTTGTGTTGTACTAATATGCGTTTGGGATTAATCCTACACTTGAAGCTGGTCTCAAGCTGGGCTTCTAGGCGTTATAATACTGAGTTGGTGTCCTACATGACATTCAAAATATATGAATACTAGCTGCTGTATCAAATCAGTCATTTGTACAGTAGGATAGCTTACTTATGGATGAGTGTTGTGTTTATTGAGAATGTTTTAATTAGTGCATCTTTTACATTTTTTTTCCATTGTAGTCTGCCTTATTAACCCTATTAAGCTTGGGGTTGACTCCCTCCCATGCTCTCTATTGAGCTTATTGCTCTCAATTAAGTAAATTGTAAAATATATAAGTGACAGCAAGATGCACAAAACGCCAATTACTCTGAAATTCTACTTGGGGCAAGGTTCACCTCAGTTAGTTCTTGGGAGAAAGAACAAAAGACTATCTTTAAGAAGGAATCATTTCCATGCCCAGGTACTACGGTCCCTACTCTTGGAGGTAGTTTTCCATGTCTGAAACCTTCCCTGTATCCCCAGATCAGGGTGCAATTCATTACTTTAGTTTGTCCCATAATGAAGCATGTCTATTCATGAGTCGATGACAAAAATTACAGGAGGCAGTAATGCAGCCATGAAAGCTATTATACCACCCCTTGATGATTCAACCATTGCAATGATTGCTGAAATGGGATTCTCAAAGGGGAAAGGTAGAAGAAACCCTAAGGAATGTACACGCCAATCGGGTTAAGTCAGCAATGGAATGGCTAATTGCTCGTGCAAAAGAGTCCTCGTAGGAAGATGATGAACGTTCTAGGGCATGGGCTTTGTCATTGGAAATACCAAACCTTTAGCTAAGGAAGAGATGGTGACAAGCCAAAAAGGATATTGACCAAGAAAAGAAGCGGATACAAGCTTCTTCTACTGCTGAGAAGTCCTCCACTTGCATTAAGTTGCTCCATGTGCCTTGAAGGATTTGCTTGCTAGCTAGGAAAGAGCTAAGATTATATCATTTCTTGTAGAGCATTTGAGACATTGTTCCTTGGACCCTAGATAGGATAATAGCATCTCACGCTTTGGCCTTAATTTTACCGGAAGACAATGCAGCCTGCAAAGTTGCTTCTAACAATAGTCTTGTTAGTGCTTCACTTCAGACAAAAAGAAAAAAAAATGCTCACCCCTTTCAGTAATGCAGCCATGAAAGCTATTATACCACCCCTTGATGATTCAACCATTGCAATGATTGCTGAAATGGGATTCTCAAAGGGGAAAGGTAGAAGAAACCCTAAGGAATGTACACGCCAATCGGGTTAAGTCAGCAATGGAATGGCTAACTGCTCGTGCAAAAGAGTCCTCGTAGGAAGATGATGAACCTTCTAGGGCATGGGCTTTGTCATTGGAAATACCAAACCTTTAGCTAAGGAAGAGATGGTGACAAGCCAAAAAGGATATTGACCAAGAAAAGAAGCGGATACAAGCTTCTTCTACTGCTGAGAAGTCCTCCACTTGCATTAAGTTGCTCCATGTGCCTTGAAGGATTTGCTTGCTAGCTAGGAAAGAGCTAAGATTATATCATTTCTTGTAGAGAATTTGAGACATTGTTCCTTGGACCCTAGATAGGATAATAGCATCTCACGCTTTGGCCTTAATTTTACCGGAAGACAATGCAGCCTGCAAAGTTGCTTCTAACAATAGTCTTGTTAGTGCTTCACTTCAGACAAAAAGAAAAAAAAATGCTCACCCCTTTCTTGTAACCAAAACACGAGATTCTTGTGAACTGGTTATGAGATTCAGGTGATTGGGGATTGGAGTGTGTTACAAGTGGTATGAGAGCCGAGGGGTTCCAACATTGGACCTCAGGGCAAAAAATGAACAAACTTTTCCAAAGGACATTGGACCTCAGGGCAAAAAATGAACAAACTTTTCCAAAGGTGAATTCCTTCACGCTACCACTCTAAATCTAGATAGGGAAAACATGCTAGAATCAATTGATGCAATGTCCCATCGCAGTGTGAGTTAAAGAATAACAAAAGAGAAAAATGGGTTGTCCTGATTTGAAATATTAAGTTATCAGAAGTGGTATTCCACCAAGAAATATCTTTCTACCATTTTGAATGACCCTCAATACATGATTGTTTGTTTGGGAATTCTTAAATATTTGATCATAGGGGATCCTATTTGTCTCTCAGGAAATTACTCTTCTCTCAGGAAATTACTCTTCTCATCAATAATTGTGCATCATTTCATCTTTGATCCCTGCAAAATAGAGAGGACCTGTTCAATTTCAAAGATGTTATTGTTTTTTTTACATACTTGTTTAATAATAGTAACATAAATCTATTAAATATCCGTAATAGCAACAGATATTAAAAACAAAAAAATCAAGACATAAATCCTGTCTATAGATGAATTTGTAATAGTTTATTACTTTTCTCATCAATAATTGTGCATCATTTCATCTTTGATCCCTGCAAAATAGAGAGGACCTGTTCAATTTCAGGTATGTTATTGTTTTTGCTTACATACTTGTTTCATAAAAGTAACATAAATCTATTAAATATCTGTAATAGCAACAGATATTAAAAACAAAAAAAATCAAGACATAAATCCTGTTATAGATGAATTTATAATAGTTTACTAAACCTGTTCAATTTCAGGTATGTTATTGTTTTTGTTTACATACTTGTTTAATAAAAGTAACATAAATCTATTAAATATCTGTACTATCAACAGATATTAAAAGCAAAAAAAATCAAGACATAAATCCTGTCTATAGATGAATCTATAATAGTTTATTACTAAACAGTGACCAATTAGTAGCAGCATGAAGATACAACATACCAAGGGTCAATAAACATTACAAGTGAATGTAATACTGCATAAAAGTTTTGCTAAGTTTCTTGGTATCTTAGGTTGGTTTGCCATCTTTCTTATCCCAAGGAAATCCCCTTTGTAGTCCTAACACTTTGATAATCACAGATTCATCAACTTAGATCTCCAAAACTTCTACTAAGGTAATGTATTCGTTATTTCTATTACGTTGAAAGTTCAAGGAAAACTCCATGGCCACACTATTATTATAGCCCTGCAGTTTGAAATATTTGAGCCAGTTTGATTGCTGAAATATCTCCACAACCTCATGGTTGCTATATAAATCTTGAAGTTTTTGTGGGTTCTTTCTTGTTGAACCTACCCCACATATTGCAAGATTTTTTGTTAGATTATTGTCGTATTAATTCGATTGAGAACCCTAGCCAAATCATAAATTTGACAGTGGAAACAACTTCAACACAAAACCTCAACTCCAAATTTCTAACAAAAATGGTAATAGAAAGCATAAACTTGATAGTGGCATTAACTTCAACACAAAACCTCAACTTTAACACTTCAAATTTTTGAGAAAAATGGTAATGGAAACAACCTTGTGTTTCAGTACTTCACTTCCGAGAAAAAAGTTTTAAAATGGCAATGGAAAAATTTTAGGTTTCAACAGTCAACGTCTGAGAACAAACCTCTTGAAAATGGTAACGAAAAAGTTCACGTTTCCACGCTTTACTTCTAAGATAGGTTTTGAAAATGACAATGGAAAATCTTCATGTTACAAGACTTCACTTGTGAGAATGGGATTTTTCAAAATGGTAATGAAAATAAAAAATTTCAGGGTTCAGTACTTCTACTTCTAAGAATTGACCTCTTTACAATAATAAACCTTGCAACTTGGTAACCTTACAAATGGTGGATCTTTCAACTATCTGACCTTATTTTACATTTATGCAACCCTACAATGGTGGACTTTGAGTTTTGCTTTAGTTCTCTTATCACACTCTTTTAGGCATGCACTTTTGCTTGGTTTTCTTTTGATCTAGAGCTTATACCCTTTGTCATTGCCAAGCGCCTTCTCTTGATGATTTAAATGGTTGGCATCGATTAAAACACGATTGTTTGTCTTGATTTGACATTGATGGCTGGCACAAAATACTTACTTGGCATTGATTACCTCGCGAAAACATGATATTCCCTCCCCCCCAACAAACTTAAGATTCGAGGCCCACCTTGATTTGTAATTTGGAGTCGACAATTATAATGATATGAATTTTGGGTTATGAATATGACTATTGATGATTAACTAAAGTATGGAGTATGGTCACATACCTTTGTTTTGACTTTTGATATGATAGACATATTTGTTGTCAGGGTATGCATTTAATAGGGTTGTTTGTTGTAGCGTGCCTTCAGAGATTTCTTTCTTTGCAAAGTTGATGGAGAGTTGTATGCATGTAGTCTGTAGATTCTGAGTTGAGAGAAGAGGATCATGCTACATCTTGTAGGTTGCAACCCTTAAAACAGGGTACTCGGCTACATCTTGAGCAATATTGTTAGGGATATATAATGGGCCCTTTGTGATGTAAAAGGTTGTAGGATGTTGCATATAGATTGCCTTAGATCCTAGGTCATTACTTTTCTTGAAAATCATGAAAACGTCGTGTTGTAGATGGCTGGATTTGAGTTTCCTGAAGCTTCTTCTAGCATTCTGTAGCATTTCGTATTCTAGTTTCTTGTAGCAGTCTATGTAAGGAGTTTCATGTAGCTTCCTGGAGCAGCTTATATAACAATCTTCTTATACCTTCCTATGGCAATCTATATAACGATCTTCTTGTAGCTTCCTGTAGGAGATTATTTAAGTGGGTAGAATGAGTTGGGGAGCTTTGTAGTGAGGGAGATGAATGATTTTTGTCAGATATAATATGATGTGTTATTTGATGAGTGAGAGGTGTACTCAGGCTTGTGTACTTTTAAGTTGAAATTAAAACAACACTAAAAATAATATCAAGAATGATTGCAAATGTTACTTCAACAAATAAACACTTCTGAAAAACAACTGTCCTCTACAGAAAACAGGGTACTCGGCTACATCTTGAGCAATCAAGAGACACAGTATTAATCATTGCGCTCATTGTACAGGACACGATATCCCACAAGAATCAAAGTGTGCAGTTGAAACAAAATACTTTTTTTCATGAAGGTTGTTTGCAGATTGCAGATGGCATACTAAAGAGACAGAGAGCTAACTTGGTCTTAATGATTGCGGGAGGGTGTTGATGTTTCTAGCAGGTAGAAAAAAAAAAAAGAACAAATCCAGTGATATCAGCGTTGAATGCAAGATTTTAGGAAAAAAGTTTCAAGGTAGGATATCAAATTAATAGCACCCAACACAGAGATATGTCCCAGAGATCCATTCTAAGCAATACCTAGCAGCATGAGTAACACAATAAAGACTCCAATGGATGAGTTTTAAGCACACTTCCTATCAAGAGTGAAATGTTGGCAGGAAAATGAAATTTTGGGGTTGAAGTGATGGCAAAATAAAAGGTATTGCCCCTTGAAAAATAGGTCTTCAAATAGCAGATCTCCCAGCAAAGGGGACTCCAATTCTTACAGCAAACCAAAAAAAATCATTTGCCAAAATAGGAGATATCAACTTATGTTCCTACAGCTCTGCTCCAGCCCGCATTTGTTCATATTTTCTTAAACAAATCATTTCTGAGCCCCTGGTTTAATAATATCACCACTTAAATCTATATATACAGTTTAAATCACATGATTCAATAGGATATGAATCAAATATTGGCTTTAATGGCTGTTGTGGTCTCGTCCATGTTATTTTTTTGTTTGTGCTTTTCCCTAGGGGATTTGAACCTGATTGAACAATTGTGGAAAAAGACAGGGAACACAGAGGAACTCAAATACAGGTTGAAATTTATGGCCAAACTTCAAGAATCAACATTATTTTCCAGTATTGTCCAATGTTGCTTTTCTCATCTTGGGAGAGTATGCTCTGGCTGCCTGTCCTTGTATCTTCTTATCTGGACCATTGGAGATTTGTATATAAATTTCAGTTTTACAACCATTTAAGCCAACACATTTTTACTTTTGCAGCCCGCAGAGAGAGTGGTAGCAAAATAGGATATTCTTTGAAAAAAATGGCTGGAAATCACTGATCTGCAACATGTCGGGGAAGCATGAGGATAAGGCTCTTTGCACTTTAACTAGTTTTGGTGGTATGATTGAATAGTGGTCGTTGTTTTCGATCCAAAAGAAGTGCCAGTTTGGAGACATTTGCAGTTAACTTGTGAAGCTCTAAGTAAAAATATATGCTATAGGCACTGGTATATCATTTATTAGATTCAACTTTTAGTAATTGATACAATACAAGTTACCTGCCAATTTCATTTCTCTGTTACTTTAAGGGAGAAATTGACCTTCCAATCAGGCTTTAGTGCTCCAAGTATCCCCTGCTGCAAGAACCTCAATTAAGGTAGAATCAAGTTTCAAAATATATTTATCTTGTTAAATTGCTATCTCACTTCAGAATCTCCATGCTGGTTTGATTTGTTTGTTGCTGGCTTGAAAACCAGTTTGTTTTCAAGATTAATACTAATAAACCATTGTGGACCATTTTCCTATATCTCAGTATTGCTTCTCCTGTCTCCGGATCTTAAGCAAGAGGTTTTTGGCCAATATGTTATGCTTGTGATGTCAAACTTCTAATTTTCAAGTATTCATGTTGTGAAAGTATGTTACAACAAACTGAGCAACAAACATGACAAGGCATATATGGTATATCTCACCCACTACTCCACAGTTACCTCCACTTTTGAAACCTGTCTTGCATATTGTTTTAGATGATTGTAGGTCCACCTACCAAATGCTAGGCACTCAACAGGCAAGTGCAACAATTACTCTGCTAAAAGAGAAGCAAGTGTACATGGCTAGTCAGGTCATATAATGCCTGTTAGTCATCACACTCCTATCATATATGCACCTAGTAACCATGATGCCCATCTGTGTGGAAAGTTGAAGGAGGCAATTTTGCGATGGGAATCACTAGCAGTGATGAACTTCTGTTCCCAGAAAAGGCTGCCGGTACCTTCTTCAATAAAAATTAAAGATAGCCCCGGGGAGGTTGGAGTAGGAGGGGTAATTGTAAACCTCAAAGAAAAAAGCAAAAATAAAGTTCGCATGTGGACTTGGCATCGCGACAAATAATCAAGCAGAAGCCCTTTTATCTTTGGCAAGGTCTGAATATCAGTTTGGCTAATGGTATCAAAATATTGTCTATAGATGGCAACTCCATGATGATTATACAAAAATGTATGAAGCTCTTCAAGAACGTCAACCTTCTCGAAGATGAAACCTCCTCAATCATGGTCAGGATTATTTACTTATTAAAAAAAATTGAAAAGGTAGATTTGTTCCATGTGTTGCAGGCCAATAACCACTTGGCAGATGGTCAGGCCCAGGGGTGGTGCTAGAACAAGGTAGTTTAAGTATCAATCAAGATGTAATCACATGTCATATGGCACCAGTCCAGCACTGTACGGCTGGGGTACAGGTCTTCCGAGATTTAAGTCGGCAGTTAAGATGGTTAGCTCCTCGATGATCCTCTGCAGTGCTTTGGAAGCTGGGATGGTAGGTATCGAGTTAAGGCACAAGTGTGGTAGCCCCTAATTACCAAGGAGACCCTAACTAATCAAGAAAATGAGAATGCAATGTGGATGGAAAAAAAAGGGAGCAAGGAACAATGGAGGGGGACTCAATGGGATGGGTCGCAAGAGGTAGGGGAAAGCGCCCAAGTTTCAATGGCATCACAAAGGCAGCAAGATGAACCTAAGGGAGCTAGAGGGTCGCTGCATTGGAGGCTGAAGGCTCAATTCAAAATTGAAGCCATTATCATTGCTGGAGAAGAACAAGTTCCTTTCCTATTTTCGCTGGTCTTATCTTCCAAAATAATGACCAAGTCCTCAAGGAGGGAACAAGAAAGAATTCTGGGGTTTAGCAGCACGAGTTTCACTGTTAACAAACCAAGGGTCATTAACAGAAGTAGTTCGATTTCTATTGTGGAAGAAGCAGTTTGAATCCCTAGTCAAGGTCACCTCATATTCCACTGTTGAACGAAGTCTCCACCTTCTAGGTTGCATATTGGATGCTAGACCGAGTAGATGCATTGACAGAGCCCAACCAACCACAGTTAGAATGGAGTCGTGTTGTTGTTTGTTAAACGTGCCAACCATTTTTGGCATTTCCTATGCACTAATGTCATCCAAAACACCTTTTGTGTAATGTGGGAAAGTGTTTTGGGCCTAGCGAGACTAGACTTATCCTTGTTGGACATAATAGAGGTCTTTTTCATCTGCATTAGGGTATTTGAAGCAAAAGTACTCAGTACTCATAGTATTACTCATCTATGAATCAACACAAGTGATATCTCTTTATTTTCTAATTGGACGTACCTAGAATGCATATTGGAATCACACTATATATATATATATATATATATATATATATCAACTCAGCTGGAGAGTGTTCTTTTTATTGGCGTTTCCAATTGCACTTGAGGTTGCAACCTATGGCCAGGTACCAACTCTCTTATCTATTCCTTATGCAAACAGGTTTTTAAATGAGAAATGACTAGCCAATGAGCAACATTTCTCAAATATCAATTTTATGTAATTTCTGGGTTTGAAATATGAGGCATGGCATCATCTTAAGACATGTGAGTGCACGATGAGGCACTAGGAATGTCATTTACAAATTAAAACCCTTGGAAACTTATTTTGATGCACCTGATTCACTGTGCTTATTTAATGAAGTTAGACCTGTGGAAAATAAAAATAAAAATAAAAAGTACCTATAACACCATACAGTCAAGTTGCTTGAAAAAATCCGCCACGAGAAAATTTAGCAATAAAATTCAGAAAGTAAAAACAAAAAAAATATTCCCAAGACCAAAGAATCTCTAGGGAGGGATTTTACAATTTAGACATAATCAACTCAGCAGGTTATTAGTTGGGGCAATGCTTGTTATTGCAATAACGTTGTTCCCTGTTGGAGGCATCATTGAAACACAAAACCGTAGGGTCAGACAATTGTATAGCCTCTTCTCTGCAGTAGCTGGGATATTAGGCTATTACTATGTATTTTGAATTCAACGAGACAACTTACCTGACTTCCATTACTGTATCTATGGAAGTGAGTGTTCGGGTGTTGTTTGTTGAGCTAGGGTTGGTTAGCTTATGACCAGTGGATAAGTAGATCTGGGAATGATTGAGGGTGGAGGCCTTACTTATTGGGTTAGCCTTCCTCAATGAGGACTTCAGTAGATTCTAGATTCCCTATGCACGGTGGAGTTATTGTTGCAGTAAACCTAAGGGTGGAGAGTTTTGCCTCTACAGTCCCTTAATCACAGATGGGTGGAGGTCGGATTATATCTTTGGATTCCCCACGCCTGTACATTGTTATACCAGAAAGGTGGAGGTCAGATTAGATCTCTGGATTCCTTGCACCTGTACACTATTATGCTAAAAGGGTGGAGGTCGGATTAGATCTCTGGACTCCCTACACTTGTACACTGTTATGTCAGAAGGGTGGAGCTTGGAGATCGAATTAGATCTCTGGACTCCCTGCACCTATACATTGTTGTGCCAAAATGGAGGAGGTTTGATTAGATCTCTGGAATCCCTACACCTGTACATTATTATGCCAAAAGGGTGGAGGTCATATTAGATCTTTAGACTCCCCGCACCTGTACATTGTTATGCTAAAAGGGTGGAGGCTGATTAGATCTCTAAACTCCCTGCACCTGTACACTGTTATGCCAAAGGGGTGGAGGCCAAATTAGATCTTTGGACTCCCTGCACCTGTACAATGTTATGCCGGAAGGGTGGAGGTTTGATTAGATCTTTGGACTTCCTGCACCTGTACATTGTTATGCTAAAAGGGTGTAGGTTGGATTAGATCTTTGGACTCCCTGCACCTGTACATTGTTATGCTAAAAGAGTGGAGGTCAGATTAGATCTTTGGACTCCCTGCATCTTGACATTGTTATGCTAGAAGGGTCGAGGTCGGATTAGATCTCTACGTTGTTATGATAAAAGGGTGAAGGTCGAATTAGATCTCTGGAATCCCAGAATGTTTCGTCATTGGGACAGTCTTCATGAGCTAGGGGGTGACTACTGCAATAGCAATATGTCTATGGTTGGGAGGAGAATCATCGACTATGTCGAAGTGCCCATCCCAGATTCCACAATACCGAGTGACATGTTGACAATGATAATCAAACATGCCTGGATTGTTTGTATAAGTTCTAATTTTGAGTATGCATGGTAGGTTGATATGGAATAATAACAGCACAATGAGTGGTTAAATACCACCTATCATTTCAAAAGAAAATACACTCTCACCAAATTAGTAAACCATACATGTTATGGCTAGATAGCACACAAACCTCTTGTGTTGTACTAATATGTTGTACACTTGAAGTTGGTCTCAAGTTAGGCATCTAGACGTTATAATACTGAGCTGGAGTCCTGCATGACATTCGAAATATAAGAATACAATGGAGTTCAAATACTAGATACTGTAGCAAATTAGCCATTTGTACAGTAGGATAGCTTACTTATGGATGAGTGTTCCGTTTATTGAGAATGTTTTAATTAGTGCCTCTGTTACATTCTTTGTCCACTATAGTCTGCCTTATTGACCCTATTAAGCTTGGGGTTAACTCCCTCCCATGCTCTCTATTGAGTTTATTACTCTCAATTAAGTAAATTGTAAGATATTTAACAGTGAGATGCACAAACGCCAATTACTCTGAAATTCTACTTGGGGCAAGGTTCACCTCAGTTAGTTCTTGGGAGAAAGAACGAAAGACTATTTTCAAGAAGGAATCATTTCTATGGCCAGGTACTACGGTCCCTACTCTTGGAGGTAGATTTCCATGTCTGGAACCTTCCCTGTATCCCCGGAGCAGGCTAAAATTCATTATTTCAATTTGTCCCATAATGAAGCATGTCTCATGAGTCGATGACAAAAATTACAGGAGGCAGTAATGTAGCCATGTAAGCTATTATACCACCCTTTGATGATTCAACCATTGCAATGATTGTTGAAATGGGATTCTCAAAGGGGAAAGGTAGACGAAACCCTAAGGAATTTACACACTAATCGGGTTGAGTCGACAATGGAATGACACTAATCGGGTTGAGTCGACAATGGAATGGTTAATTACTCATGTAAAAGAGTCCTTGTAGGAAGATGATGAACTTTCTAGGGCACCGACTTTGTCATTGGAAATATTGAATCTTTAGCTAAGGAAGAGATGGTGACAAGCCAAAAAGGATATTGACCAAGAAAAGAAACTAGTGCAAGCTTCTTCTACTGTTGAAAAGTCCTCCACTTGCATTAAGTTGCTACATGTGCCTTGAAGGATTTGCTTGCTAGCTAGGAAAGAGCTAAGGTTATATCATTTCTTGTAGAGCATTTGAGACATTGTTCCTTAGACCCTATACAGGATAACACCATCTCACGCTTTGGCTTTAATTTTACTGGAAGACAATACAACCTGCGAAGTTGCTTTTGACAATAGTCTTATTAGTGCTTCACTACAGCCAAGAAGAAAAAAAACGCTAACCCCATTCTTGTAACCAAATCACGAGATTCATGAGATTCGAGTGATCTGGTAACCACCTTTCTTGGATTAGATTGGGGATTGGGGTCTGTTACAGTACCTAGGGCATCAATTTTAGGCCTCCTTAGAGATGATTTAGCTCATATTGAACTTCATAAGACCCCATATGCCCAAAGGACAACGCACTAATCCAAGTCCTTGGACAGTAATCTAGGATAGCAATCTAGGGCTTAGAGAAAATTGCATATGAGGAGGTTTGGTGGGACTCCAAGAGCCTAAACATCAAGCCTAGGGTCTTGAATCTTGACTACTTTACCTCAAAGTTTGGTGGGAATCCACTTGGATTCCATCCATAAAATCTCTTACCCTAGACATTGCCCTAAGAGGGAAACCCTAGCTAGTTTTTCCTCAACTTGGGGACTTCTTCGAGGGTTGCATGAGCTTAGTACTTGGTGAAGTATATTATAGGAAACCCTTTCTCCTCGTTGCATTGATCTTGGAAATACCTTCATCCACGATAATTCATGAAATTCAAGGTCTTCTGCAATCCATTACTAGGTCTCTCATATGGAGTGAAGCACCTTGTGAAGCATTATATCATAACCTTGAGCATTCATTTAAAGGTCCTATTACTAGGTCTCTCATATGGAGTGAAGCACCTTGTGAAGCATTATATCATAACCTTGAGCATTCATTTAAAGGTCCTAATCCATCACCTTGCACCTTAAACTCCAAAAAATCTATTAAAGGTGATTATTATCTTACTGGGACTCCTCCCATCGATGAAAGTCCATAAAGAGCAACGGACCTTGGTTGTGGTGACAGTGGGCCATTGTCCCATTGTTAGCACTTAGTCTAGCTTTTGTCTTTTAGGGTTTCCCTCTCCAAGGCCTGCTAGATTTTGTGGTAACATAGACCAAAGAACATATTAAAAAATTGCTAGATTTTGTGGTAACATAGACCAAAGAACATATCAAAAAATTGTTTGAAACAGATAAGGAATCATTACAAAAAAGAAGAATGCCAATTCAAAATTGTGAGCAGGAATAAAAATGAAGCTATTAGAAGAAGAAGAAGTAAGGTGGACAATCAAGAAGCTATTAGAAGAAGAAGAAGTAAGGTGGACAATCAAGAATAGGGGTACTTGGCTGGTAGAGGGAAACGAGAATACTAAATTCATCCAAAACTATGTAACAGTAAAACATCAAAAGAGCATCAAAATACATGGAAGATAAGTAAGAAAGATGGGAGGGAGCTAAAAAAAATCTTAAAGATAGCATAAATAGTAAGGCACTTCAAAAGTTTATTCCATGAATCTCCTAGTGCAAACATTAAAGAGAATTAAGAACAACAAAATGAGCAATTTGAAGCTAAAGTAACCAAAGGACTCAAATCAATTCTACAATCGTTCAAAATGGCAAATAATCCCAGTCCACAGTTGGTTAATGGAATTTTATTTGTGTTATGACTTACTAAAAGAGGAGTTGCTAAGAGTGATAAAAGAACCTAAAGTTGTTCATGAACTATTGGGTGCACTAAATGAAACATTTATAGTTCTAATTCCAAAGCAAAATTATCCATAAAACTTTGATGATTATGGCCCTATCTCACTATGCAATTCTTTGTGCAACAATTCAACAATAATTTCAGCAAAAAAGCTTAAAAGAATTTTCCCTAACTTCATCTCAAAAGAGTTGTTTCGTTTTCTTCACAATAAGAAAATTCATGATGTGGTGAGAATAGCACAAGGAGGAATACATATAAATAAAAGTAAAAAAAATCAACTATGATAATGAGATTAAACTTAGCTAGTGCTTATAATAAGGTGAGCTAGTTAGATCATGGATTATTTTAATTCGAATTGGGATGAGATTTTAAGTGTTAAATTAGATTATGGGTTGCATTTTCTCAACTTCGTTTGTCATATCAATTAATGGGACAATGTCCAATTTCTTCTTTAGACTTTACTAATAGGGGTCTAATGCAAAGATGCCTCGTGTCTCCTTTCTTATTCTTGTTGATTGCAAAAGGTTTGAGCAAAATGGTAAATGCATCTAAAGGGAAGGTGTTGTAAAGGGCGTGTTTGTCATATCAATTAATGGGACAATGTCCAATTTCTTCTTTAGACTTTACTAATAGGGGTCTAATGCAAAGATGCCCTATGTCTCCTTTCTTATTCTTATTCTTGTTGACTTTACTAATAGGGGTCTAATGCAAAGATGCCCTATGTCTCCTTTCTTATTCTTATTCTTGTTGATTGCAAAAGGTTTGAGCAAAATGGTAAATGCATCTAAAATGGTAAGGGCATTAAACTGAGAAACTATTTTCTTTATCAATTAATTAGGGAAGTAGAACAGTATAAAGAGATCCTTGAGTTACACAATAAGGAAATATGGATGGAGGTTAATCTTCATAAATCCTCAAATATCTAAAGTTTTTCCTCGAACCCACTAACTAAGGATTGGAATTGGCTCTATAAAGAGATCCTTGAGTTACACCATAAGGAAATATGGATGGAGGTTAATCTTCATAAATCCTCAAATATCTAAAGTGTTTCCTCAAACACACTAACTACAAATTCAAGGATTGGAATTGGCTCTATAAAAAGATCGAAGAAATGATGATTAATTCATGTTATTGGTGGTTATCCAATGAAGCTTTGGCCAAATTAGTTTTGGAGGGGATGCCTATTTGTTGGCATTCTTTAGCTTACATAGCAAAAGGAATGTTGGGAATAAAAAATAGAAAAAAGTTCTTTAGTTTCTTGTGGAACTTTTAAGTAAAAGTGAAACAGAAGGAATACCATCGCTTAAGAGAAAAAGGTGTGCAAAACCAAGAGGAGTGTAGAAGATTTAAAAATATTCATCTATTTGAAAAACCTTTCGCAACAAAAAGCCTAGCCTATTTGACAAAAAATGAAGGCTTAATGAAAAAAGTGATTAACGAAAAGTATATAGCTCTTGGATCAATGATATAAATAAATAGCATATTGGAAACACAAATTGACATAAATAAATAGCATATCGGAAACACAAATGATATAAATATGTAGCAGAGTAGGTGTTAAATTGAAGCATACCTCGTACTTCGCCTTGCCCTACCCCAACCACATCTCTTTCACCTTCCCCTGCCTCCCCCCGCCCCGCACCTACGAAAGATTGGGTGTCCGAACAGTTCGACCTCCTCCACGGATCCACCTAAATTGGAGAACGAAATATTTGTGTGCGCCATCATTCTGTATGCCATAGCGTTGACGGCCTGTTCACCATTATCATGATTAACCACAAGTTTATATAATAATAATATACAGTGATTTTCATGTAGCCTTGTATAACATTTTACACCTTGACACCTGCAAGCTCCATTACTAGTTTTCCATTGGGTAAAAGGTGCCTGCAGAGATAATTATTTTTCCTTGTCATCACAGTTGCAGTGCAAGCATAGTACAGAGCGTTCTGCCACTTCACCATGAAACCTGAGTACCTTAAGCTAATTCTCCATCTCACTCCTTCACGCTTGCCGGATTTCATCAAGGCGGCCAGATCCTACAATTATAGCATATCGGACAAGATTTGAGAACCAGAAACACAGTTCACAAATTCCTCAAAAATGAAATAAATTAACCTAAGCATAAATACGGCTGGGCTATATTGGTCAGCCTTTTTTTTCACATCCATTAAACTATGAAAAAAATTGGTAAAGAAACAGACAAGAAAAACAAGATAAAAATGCACAAGAACAGCAAAAATTATTTTAAAAAATGCAGAACATTATAATTTTCATTGGCCTGTGTTTTGCAGGGTTGAATAACTGAAGATGCCGTATGTCTTTTAGTGCTTTTCTAGGGTTTGTGCGCCGGCAGACTGCCCATCGTTCACGACAGACAAGGACAAAGCCTGGCCCTGATAGTCATCATCTTTTTTTATTCCCGTCGTCGAAATTGAGTTCGTAACATGGAGGATCGTACTGGAATCTTCAGGGCCACGGATTGAAAATGGTTTTGCCTTCTTCCCTGAACTTGCGAATTAGGTGTTTCAGTTTGGGCCCGTTAAAGCAGCTTCCGACATCATCCATAATGCATCCCGGCCATTCTCCAGCACGTCTGTTTAAGCCCCTGTTCCACCAATTTTTAGAGTCTCCATCCACAAATTTAAATAATAATAATAATAACAGTGATTTTCATGCAGGCCTTGTATACCGTTTCATACCTTAACACCTGCAAGCTTCATTAGTAGTTTCCCTCTGGCGTTAGGTAAAAGGTGTCTCCAGAGATCATTATTTTTCTTTGTCATCGCAATTGTAGTGCCACCAGATCCTACAATTATAGCACATCAGACAAGATTTGATGTCAGCAACCACAATTCACAAATTCACCATAAAGGAAATGAATGAACTAACCATGCCTACATCCATTAAACTATGAAAACTATGAAAAAATTGGTAAGAAACAGAAAAGAAAAACAAGATAAAAATAGCAGAACAGCAAAAATTATTTTAAAAAATGCAGGACAATATAATTTTAGTTGGCCTGTGACTTGCAGGGTCGAATAACTTCCCGATGTCGTATGCCTTTTAGTGCTTTTCTAGGGTTTGCGCACCTGCAGACTTCCCATGGTTCACAGCAGGCAAGGACAAACCCTGGCCCTGGCCCTGATAATCATCATCTCTCTGATTCCAGTCCTCGAAATTGAGTTTGTAACTTGGAGGATCACACTGGAACCTTGAGGACCTCGAATTGTAAATGGTTTTGCCGCCTTCTTGAACTTGCGAATTAGGCGTTTCAGTTTGGGCCGGTTAAAGCAGCTTCCCGCATCATCCGTAATGTATCCCACTTCTGACGCTGTTTAAACCCCTGTTCCACCAATTCTGAGAATCCCCATCCATACGTTTAAATAATAATGATATACAGAGATTTTTATCCAGGGCTTGTATGCTGTTTCATACCTTAGCACCTGTAAGCTTCATCAGTAGTTTCCCACTGGCATTAGGTAAAAGGTGCCTCCAGAGATAATTATTTTTCCTTGTCATCCCAGTTGCAGTGCGAGCATAAGCCAGAGGGTTTTGCTACGGCCAGATCCTACAATTATAACAAATCAGACAAGATTTAATGTCAACAACCACAATTTACAAATTCACCAAATATGAAATAACTTAATCTAACCATACCTACCTTCACCTGTGACGGCTGGGCTAAATTGGGCAGCCTTCGTTTCACGTCCATTAAATTCAAAGGAATAAAATCATGAAATAAATTGGTAAACAAACAGGATAAAAAGACGAGATACCAAACCCACAAATAGCATGGCCATGCTTATTAAAATGCGGAACCAAAAAATGCAGAACCAAAAAAACCAAAATGTATGGCAACAACAAAGGGTCCAGAGAATCGGTGGCAACCTCCAAAAATATTTGAAAACAAAAAACCAACAAAAGACGAAAAATCACACTCTGCTCGCCATAGACAACCAACGAAAGCCCCTGCTCTGTGTACCATCACATGGCCTCAGGTTCAGAGGAAACCTCTCCCGGCCAAATCCTCCCTCCAAAGACACCACAGTTTGAATCAAGAGCGGGTGATTATATTTGTTTGGTTATTTGTTGTTTTTTTCAATATAGCCGTTACGGCTTTTTCCACCGCACTTTACAAAACAACACGAACTCTACCACGCGCCTTAAAAACCATAAGACTTATCATCAAATTTTAACAATGACACGACCCACCATTCATTAAAAAAAATTATATTGCTTTGGAAAATTAAGGACTTTGAATTGTTTTCAAGGCACATCGGAATTATGAAATTGATTAACGGTTTCAACCTGCATCATATTTATGTGATTGAATAATGCTTGTTATGATAATATATAATTACCAAGTGATATGGTGCGAGATTTTATAATTTTATTACTTTCTTGAATAAGGAGGATTTTATCATCTAGAGATCAACAAGACCTAGAAGGAGCATAGTGAGGATTTTGTTATCTAGAGATTAATGAGAACTAAATTCAAGATTTTGTCAGATCAAGAAGAACTAAATTTAAGAGAGAGTTTTTATCATTTTAATGTAAGAACTATGATATATTGCTAACCAATTTTATACTAATTGATTCATATTAGTTTTCATAGTATTAAATGAAACATTTAAATCCTTGAGCTTGTTCTCAAATTTCATAATACAAACCAATTATAGCGTTCTGTTGAAGTTAAATGTACACAAGATTTTTGTAACCTTTACATTTTCAAGCCACTTACTTTATTTAATGAATTTATATATGGCATTTTCTCTATATCTGAGGTGTATGAGTATGGGCACATTTGTCACTGCTTCAAAAAGGAAATAAAATTATTAGGTTGTTTGGTGGATGCTGAAGTTAAATGCAAACAAGATCTTTGTAACCTTTACAGTTTCAAGCCACTTACTTTATTTAATGATTTTATATATGACATTTTCTCTATATCTGAGGTGTATGAGTATGGGCACATTTGTTACTGCTTCAAAAAGGAAATAAAATTATTATGTTGTTTAGTGGATGCTTAAGGCTCAATGAAAATGGTTTGTGTTTTTAGAAAGGTTATCAAAAGTTCAATTTTTAAGATGTAAAGCAAGTGATTTACATAATTTCAAAGGTATATTTGGAATTTTATTCTTAACATTTTAACTGAAGAATACTATTTGATTACTCAGAAAATGAAAGATTGATGTGTAAACTCACCAGGAAATTCAGTTACAATTTAAGCTTTGGTCTATCACACTAGGAGGTCTAATCATACATGTTATGTTCCTTGTTAAATGTTCAAATGTCTTTGCTTAAAACACCTTAAATTTTCATCGGGTTTGTTCTAATATGAATCTCTTGGGTTGTTAAAGCACCTCGTTATTGAGAGGTCGTGAGTTCAACTCTCCTCGATGCTCTCAACATTGGGCTCTGTGGTTGAGTCAGCGATAAGAGTGGATCTGCCTAAAATAACATTTTTGTGGACGTAGTGGTCACCAATCTCCGAAGTTCATGAACCATATATATATATATTTATATATATATATATATATATATCGAGACTTACAATAAGTGTAGGGAGAGATTTCATTTGATCACGAATCACAAATGTTAAAGCTCCATTATATTTGTTGGAGCCTCATATTCTTTGATATTTATAATACATGGATGATTGTTGTAGGCTTATTTTGTTAGATAGAGTGGTAATAAAGTCCACTTTGGGACTAAATGAATCCAAACAAATAAGCCATTGTAATGTGTGATTTGTAAAGAGTCACTAAAGGATATTACAGCGAAAATTAAAATCAATTACTTATATATTTATATTATTTTCTTTATTTTTTAAATTGTGAAATTGAATCAGGTTTTTTTATAATAACATATAATTATTAATGGCGTAGTCTAACTTATAGACGAATTATCAGAATCCGCTGATACAATTAAGATTGTGATTTTTTGTTGTTTAAAATACATTTTTGAATGCATTAACGGATTCAACACCCTTGGGGCACTCAAATTTTGAAAATCAAACAACTTAAACTCAAGCTTTTAAATATCTTTGTTGGATTTTGGTTAAAATTAACCAGGAAAAAAGTCATGAAAAAAGTCATTTCATCTATTAGTTAGATTACACCATTATTAATGATATTTTATTTATTTTAGTAAAAGTATTGAATTATTTTTATAATTTTCATGTAATTGAAATAATATAAAAATTGTTTATAATAACAATAATAATTTATTATCATCTCAGGTAGTTGACTCTTAAGTGAGTATGATTGTAGGTTGGACTATAACCTCACTTTTAACTATGAATCTCTTAGGGAAAAAGACATACTCTTAACCATTAAACTCACTCAAGGGGTAATTAAGTGAGTGTAAAAAAGTTGTCATACATTTGTAATAAAAAAAATAAACAAATAAATAAAAATATCAAAGTTCCCTTTGATTCAAAATTTTCATAATCTCGGCCCATTCAAACTTGGACAAAATATTTAAGGGCATTGTTCCACCATGTGAAGATCTTGGATCATTTGTAAAACTTTGCTTGTACTTGAAATTTCTAACAAATTCCTATCAAACTTATGGTCATAAACAAAGTCCCTTCGCTATAAGATTAGCTTACTCCTGCAAAAGCTTTTAAGGGCCTTAAACACCAAACAAACTTGCTATAAAATATTCCTACCCTAGAACCTTGATGTCAAAATATCAAGATGCATATGGCATGTTTGTTAGTGCTTAACACTTGTCCCAAAGCCCATACATATGTCATTAACCATACTAAGAGATGGAGGGGTCGCAGAGGAGGGAGGGGACATTCTTGTCCGAGAAGAAACCAAGAAAGAAACTTTGTATAGGGTCTTCGAGAATATTTAATAATCAAACTAAAGTTTACACTCTTCTTTAGGGGCATACTCCTTGCATTTAACTATAAATAAGGAGTATAATAGTTATTAGTTTTCAAGTTTAATAATCAATCTAATGGTTTCGAAAGCCCTCCCTTATAATAACATAGTTGCATCCATTATATCTCAATCTTATGAGGAGATAGTCATCTCTAAAAGACCTTGTTCTTTCAAGTTCCTTGATCAAAATTATCAAGCAAGTAATCAAACCAATAGTTTGTCACAACATTGGGAAGGAATGCTAAGGAAAAGAGGAATGTTATGTTGTCACTCCATCCCTTTCTCTATCTCATTTCCAAATCATCACTCCTACCATCATATTAATTAACCACATGGTGCACAATCAAGATAGATGGATCACATTTGAGGTGAAAGGATTGGATAGGACTTGTGTATAACCCTTTTGCATGCACAATGCTCTTTGAATGTTGTTCATGAATTTGTTTTAATGTTGATGGGATAATGGAATTAGTCATTAATGTGCACTCTACAGGCAAGAGTGATGGCAACAATCTCGTAACAACCTAACCCTATTTATAGATAATTCCTTAGAACTTAAGTTTAAGGGATTTTGGCTTAGGTTTCCACGCTTTGGTTATTGAACATTGGCTATTGTGTGTTGAATTTACCTATTGGATTTTGAAAGCCAATTGCCTCTTTGAGATTGAAGGTCTACTTTATTTTTGTGTCATCAATAGTGTGGATGGTTTTCCTATTTGTAAATAATATTTATTTTTGGTGGCCTCTAATGCCCCTATTTGGGTCTTGCAATCTAGGTTTTCCCCTAGTTAATTGGGTAAATAACAAGGTGTTTTTGGTGTCTAGGTCCAACTTCTTTTCTAATAAAATTGGCAATGTCACTCATTCATTAATTTCATAGATTATAGGGAGGCCTAATACATCTAGAGAGCCCTTCATTGGGACAAAGAGTCCATTCGGTGTAACAGGGCCTCCATTTTTTCATTTGCCACAAAGATTCATGAGAATAAAAAGAAAATTTTGAAATGTACACTATGAGGTTTTATTTCTCCTTAAATTTATGGATTTGTTAATTATTGTTTATTGCAAATGCATGCAAATTATATTATACAGAAAATAGCTGACAATGAAATAAAATCTCACAGACCATAATTAGCACAAGATATATCCTGGGAAACATGTTCGAGGGGAAACCCAGCTAGAAGGTGAGGTCGCTCTACTCTCTTTGTCTTAATAGAAAATGGATGTGGGTACAAAGAAGTAAGGCATGTGCACAAATCCTCTTTATGTGCTCTCTTGTTATCCCTCTTGTCTACTCAACTCGTCTATGAAAGAACATGCACTCGGAAAAAATGGAACCCCTTTTCCTCCCAATGGCCTAGTTATAACATAACTCAATATCCTCCTAACACTTAGGTTTGACTCTCTCAACTCTTAATCAGAGTTACAATATGGACTCTTCTAGAGTCCTATTCATCATGGTCACGTGGCTAGCCCCTTTTCCATGAATAATGGGGATTGACCTGGCATCCTCCCAAATTATGGTGGTCAAAACATGCAGGTCGACTTTTGAGTGGCATAAATTTTGTATATGGACTCTGATTGAGGCGATTCTTGCACCATTGGAAAGGTCTTTGTTGTAGAATAGGAAGAAAAAAAAAGTGTTGTGCCAAAGTGGCAAAGTTTTACCCCCAAAAAATGTCGTTGTTGTCTCAAAATGCTCCCAAAAGGTTTCAAACCCTAACTTGCCAAAATGGGTCCAACCAGTAAAAATGCTCATGTGAGTTGATTCCTCCACCTTTTCTACTCTAAAATCATCGAGATGGATCACAAATAATATAATGATTCAATCCAAATCAATTTTTATACTCAGAATTCCATAATCATGACAACTTTGGCACAATGAAAACTATAATTCAACTCTCTCAAAGAGTGTAAGACGCTCAAAAACCTACTCCACAATTTAAGAAAAAGCAATCAATCAACAACCTCAAACTTTAGAATGTCCACCTAATCTATATGGCCATTGGAAACCAACAACCAAATCCAACCATTTTGGGGTTGGAAGAGGCACACCATTATCATTTTTCTCATTAAGTGTTATGTATTGCAAAGTGGTTTGTACATTTAAGGATTTTTTTTTTTTTAAGAAAAATATACTAGTGAGAACATATAGAGTGCAAGTTCTTAAAACATAAAAACTCTATGTACGTGGAAAATAATGAGTTAACATTTTTACCTAAAAGTCAATGCTAATAAATTTTGTAATTTTGTTGTTTAGGCTTAGCTACAACCTTTTATAGAATATAATTTCTACTATTTTTCTTAATTATATCCTAAGAAATGGATAACAAAAAAAAAATTGAACAAAATTAACCAATATGTGTAGTAGTGTAGTAATTGGAGAAAAAAATTACCTTCAAGTCACTAAGATTATGTGGACTCTTGGTGTAAAAAGAGGATGAAGAATTTGTTGCACATGAAAAACAAAGGTTACTGCCATAATAACTTATGCCATATGTGGGGAAGAAGAAGCTATAGATAAGAATCACGAGGACAATATTGGAAATCGATAAATTAGCCATAATTCGATCATAATATATTTGTGCATATGCACTTGAGTAGATACTTAAATGAGAAGATGTAGTTGAAGATGCCACTTTGACACTTAAGATGTGAAGTTGTGAATGAAAATTAGATATTAGTTTCTTTGTCTTGCATCTTCCCACTCTTAGTGTGAGGATAGTTATTGTTATAAAATAAGAAATAAAGTATTTATTTAGAAATTCCTCCTACGTATTTAAAAGACATGTTAATGCCTGCTTCCATTGCCACTAGCACATGCATATTCAATGGAGATAGTAATCTATTGTTTTTATTTTTATTTTTAAATAAAGCATTAAGGCTGGAAAGACTTGATCATTGTGATTTCACGAGGGAAAGATCAATCTATATGTGACTAAATTGCTAAGTAATAGAGCGAGTGAAATTACCAATTGTTCAAAACCCGGAGTGATATAACTCCTTGTAGGTAGTGCAAATGGAAAATAACAAAACATAGAAGATAATTTTGCAAGTGAATGAGAGAAATCTAAAGTCTTATATGTCAATGTGCAAAAGTGTTGATAAAGGAAGGTCTTATTATTGCTTTAGCATTTTTCACTATGATACTTCAATTATTGCTTAGAAGTATTTTGTTTGAACTTGTCATTAATGTTTTTGCACAATTGGCTAGTTTAGTGCCAATAGATGCCCAATTCAAATGCAGCTATGGATTAGATGCACCAGTCTACACTAGAATGTTTATTAGCAATCCACAAATGTGAGAAAACATCCCTTGGATTCTCAAAGGAAATTACTTCTCCAAAAATAATAATAATAATAATAATAATAACGACAAAATATGAGATTATTTTATATATCATGTTGTGATTTGATGTTAAGTCCAAACCTTTATATATATATATATATATAACCTTCTTATAGATGTTTATCTGTAAAGTATAGAAAACTATAATTATTCAAAAGTAACATAATTAAAAAATAAAAAATGAAGTGACAAATTCATCTTACTATCATGTTCCATTACTTTGAAAAACCCAGACTTGAACTTTCACAAGGAGAGATGTTTGCCAATATGTAAAACAATATTTTTTTAGGTAAGAAAAAACCAACTAGTTTGTATGATAAGAAGTTGTTTACATCAAGCAATATGCTTTTGTTTTTCAGGCATGTCTAACATATAATTTATGCCAAAGTAATTAACAAAATAACCTAATTTCTAGAATATATAGTCCAAGATATTACAACTCCAAAACAAGATGACAAGAATGGAATGTCATAACATATAATTACATCAAAAATAGATGTATGTTGATCAGCTACAAAGATAAAGGAACCTTCGGGTAAACTGGATCTTTCCAAACCTTTGAAATGCACCATTTTTGTATGCTTCATAGTTGATCTCCCCCAAAGTAAATCTATGTCCCTTCTTTGAGAGTGTGTCAACAATTTTGTTCATTCTTTATATATATGGGTAAATGTCATCGATCTAAAGTGTCCAATCAACTCTCTGATCATGCTCATCCAATTTGAAAACACAGTGGGATTGAAAGTGGACCTGTCATTTGCCCAATCAATTACTACTTTTGAATACCCAAAGACATTTAAAGACTCCAGAGATAACCATTTGGCACAGAACAAGACTCCCCAAAGTGAAATAACCTCAGCCTGAGAATTACTACCATTACCATTGTTCCAATATAAATGATAATATTGACCAAGATCTAGAACAAGGAAAGCCCCATTGTCGCATTTATTTGAATTAGCAGCACCATAAAAAAAACCCCACAGGGAAATTGTTCCAGATATCTAATTGTTGTATGTTCCTATGTTTTCTCTTATGAACCACATGTCCAAGCTCATTGAAATATGCATAAATGTTTACACGGATCCCAGATGTTTTAAAAAAATAAGAGCATTTATGCTCCTCCAAATTCCCTAAAAAGAAATAAAATGGAGGAGTTTTTTATTCCTTAAACTCCTCCTTCCACTCCATCAAACATTATTCCATAGATGACGGATTCCAAACAACTGTAAAATTCAATTTTTTTTGTGACATTGATCCATATGGAAGCTACAAAAGGACAATGAGGAAAAGGTAAGTAACATCCTCAATTTCTTCCTTGCACATGGCACATTTATTCGGCCATCTAAATCCTATCTTGCATAAATTTTCCCATATTAAAATCTTGTTTTTCAAGATCAACCACCGAAAACATTTGAGTTTCAATGGAAGTTTCCACTTCCAAACTTTCCTGAACTACCATCTTTCCCCTTGCTTCAGATGTGATTGAGAAATGTACCTGTAGACCTCCTTTACAGTGATATGCCTCTCAAATACACTTTCATCCCATGTTAAGTAATCAACATTTCTTATTAAGTAGATACCAACCAAATATAAACTAAGTACATATTTGTCCCAAGTATAAGCTAATTCAACAGTTAGCCACAAGTTTTGGAGCATGCCCAAGTCAGATAGTGATGGATCAACTCATCTTTTATCAAAATCTAATATAAAAAATAAATTCCTTTATCATGGATATACCTAATGAGTTGACAAGGAAAATAGTGTTTTTCCAAGAAACCTCTAATAGGGTCCAAACAAATTTCAACCAATGTTCCTTCCCCAATCTCCCACTTCAAGTTTCCAATCAACCAATGTTTAACCTCCATAAGATTGTTCCATACATAAGAGGCTTTGTTGATAACCTAAGACCCTGACTTAATCTATGCTTCCATGGACTATTGTTTAAGATATTTTTTTTGAGACTATCCTTCACCATGTTCATTCTCCATATAAATCCTTCCATAAGATTTTAACCACCAAATCCCATCCAAATAATTCAATGTTCTTTAGCCCCCGTCCTATGTCTTATTTCCTCTTTGATATTTCCTCCATTCTAGCTAAATGCATCTTGTTTTCATCCTTAGCACCGTAACAAATGAAGTTAGAGATTAGAGAATTAATTTGCTTAATGATGTGTTTAGGGATAATAAAAAAATGCATCCAATATACTAGAATCTTTTGCAAAACAAACTAAGCCAATATCAATCTTCCCCCAAGTGTAAGCCATTCCAATGACCAATTTGCCAATTTTTTCTCAATTTTTTGTATCAACCATTTATAGTCTCTTATGCCATAATTATTTAGTTTCATGTAGAAACCTAGATATTTAAAACCACTGTCCAAATCAACCACATCAACTCCAAACAAATCAACAATCTCCAATACTAAGTCCTAACATTTGGCCACTTCAATAAGTTGATATTTTTAACTGCTCATTAGAAGACTTGTTGCTTCACCAAAAACAAAATAATTTGGTGTAGGTACTTAATGTAAAACAACATTTAAAGTTCAATAAATGAGAAGCTATTTTTAAAGATCCAACTAAACCTTTGATTATGATGGACTTATGTTATATTTTGAAATCTTTTTTGTTGAATTTACATTATAATTTTATAAAGGAATACTAACATTTGGTTGTATAAGGTTGATTTAAAGTTGTGGGTGAATGTAAGATAAAGAAGTTTCAAAGTGGTATTGTAAATTTGTATTTTACTTTCTATTAAATAACGATAAATAAATTATATATATGGTAATTAATTTAAACTTGCGAGTGAATGCAAAGAGTTTGAGAAATGAGAAACTATTTACTTAACCTTTGATTATGATGGACTTATGTCATATTTGGATATCACTTTTTTTTATTGAGTTTACATTATAATTTTATAAAGGAATAATAACAATTGTTTGTATAATGTTGATTTAAAGTTGTGGGCAAATGTAAGATAGAGAAGTTTTCAAAGTGGCATTGTAAAATTGTATTTTACTTATAACTATAAAATAAATAATGTATATGATTATTAATTTAAATTTGCGATTGATTGCAAGTGAAATAGAGTATTGAAAGTGGCATTGTAGATTTAAATAATCACTTTTTCATTTAATAACTACACATTATAGTATGTATGGTTTTTATCAAATCTATTCATATTTCGTTTAAATATGATTAACAAAGTTGAATACCAATTATGAAATTAAAACTGCTCATATTGATGTTAACTTGTCGATTATTGTTCATATTTGACATGGATTGTGGTACTTCTACAAAACCTACACATGGTATATTACATGCACAAGTTTTATTGTGTCAAAACAAATAGGTTTTTTTTTTGGATTTGCCAACCAAAAAAAGGGTGTCATCTTAGACTTTCACGATGAAATAGATTATTATAGATGTTTTTTAGATGAACATTATGTGAGAATAGTTTAAGTTGATATTTCATATCTATGATATGCTATCCATCTAGAGAGAGAGAGAGAGAGATTGGAAACACAAAAGCAAGAGATGCCACTAATTTCAATCAGTGGCATCTCTCACTTTTGTGTCTATGATATATATATATATATATATCATCTTGAAGATGGACCACATATTGTGGGGTTGAAATCCAACTTAAACTATTCTCAGACAATGAATCCAAAAACCATATGTCATAGAAAAATATCATGTTTTCCTATTCCAGTGGTTGATTGAGGAGGTATTCTGCAATCAAAGACTTGGTTAAGATGAGAAACCATGGATTTAGCAATTGAAATCCTATAGAATCAATAGTTGGAGTCCAAGTAGGCTTGTGTTCGTGTTGCATTGTAAAATTTATTAATTATTGAACTTACAATTCATTCAAATTCTTTGTCATCTTAAAATTACATGTATATAAAAAACATAATTGAACCCAAAATTAAATTTTTTAACATGGATCGACATGGATGGATGAATAACAATATGGATTAATAACGACACCAATATCTTCGTAAGCTTAAGCCTAGTATGCATATTTAAACAATACACAAACATAAGTATCCTTGGCTAATACCATAGAAACAATCAATGGATCAACTAGCTAGACATAATTCCAATTGTTCATTTGCTACAAATAGGGAGGGTAATCACATGTAATAAGCCTAAGGTCCTTCTCCTAAACATATTGAATAAGTTAATATTCTCCAAATCTACTAGGTTTCTTGTGTTTGGGAATTGTATAATTCATTCACTTTTCCAATGGGATAAATGTCGCATTTCTATTGTTCAATGCACCATTGAAAAAATTTGTACCAATAGGAATGGCATATCTTGCATGGTTCTACCGCACCCTCCACAATAATGAGGAGGTGTCTATTCTACTTACTAGGTTTTTGACAATGGAATTGAGATTTCAACACTTAGGAGACCAAACTCTCAAAACAATAATAATAGTACCTCATTTAATTACTTCATTCTTGAATTTTGTAAGCTACTAATATAGGGTGTAAATTTTATGAAATGTTTAATCCTTAGAGTTTCACTGTTAAGATCTAGTTGTTAAGAATGACCTAATGATTTAGGGCATTTGGTTGTGAATAGTCGAACAATAAAGAACTATGATCTATTTTACAAAGATGAAAGACAGAATGACAACATGTTGTGAAAATTTCATAGCATGTGTTAATGACAAAAAGGATATACATAGTTCCATAGATATGTGGTAAAAACTTTGTGACAGTTACACCAATATTTTAGTCACCTAATCATTAAACTACAACCCATTCACACACATCCATAAATTCAGGGTAGAAACATTGTAATGTGGTTGCACTAGCACCTCAATCACATAATCATTGCATTATGACGTAGTGGAACTAGCATTCAATCACATCATCGTTGCATTTGACGTAGTGGCACTAGCATTCAATCACATAACAATGCATACTATTACGAACATTTTAATGTTGAGTTATAGTTGGAAATTAACTCCAAGTCGGTGTAGTTCAACAACAAATTGTCTACATATTGTTGTCTTCATATAGCTATGAAAAAATATTGTTGCCTATTTTTTGCTTAGCCATGGAACAAATGTGCTCGAAAGAATCGACCCCTTTTCCTCCTATTGGCATGGTTATAACACAGCTCGATAACCTACTGGTGGTTATGTTTGACTACCTCAACTCTTAACCATAGTTACAATATAGACTCTTCTAGAGTATTATACATCATAATCACATGGCTAACGCCATTTTCATGAATAATGGGCTTTGGCGTGGCATCATCTCAAATTATGGTGGTGAAAACAGGAAGATCAACTTCTGAGTGGCATAACTTTTGCATACAAAATCTGATTGACCCGATTCTTGTGTTGTTGGAAAGGTCTTTGTGTTTAGAATGGGAAAAAATGGTGTGGAGCTAAAGTGATGATCCAGGAGGATATTGGTGGCCACCCACCTATCCCATTTGGACCCCCGCAACTGTCTCTTTCAGTTTTTCAGTTTCCGTAATTGTAGCACAGTTTACTATTTTTAGTAGTTTTTCGGGTCCTGAACTTCCGGAGCCGTTTTGAGGCCCTAAACGACGGTTTTTTGGAAATCTAGGGGCAACATGGGTCCATGGAACGATGTTTCCCTTCCCAAAGTGGTATTTCTCGGATAGATCTTTCTAACGAGCTATCATACGCGTCAAACGGAGATCATATGCCAAAGTTACGACCCCAGGAAATTGACGTACCAATTTTCCCAAAACAGGGCCCACAATTTAGCGTTTCATCTTCTAGGGTTAGCTTTTGGAATGTGAAGGGTTTTCCATTGTTTCTCAACAATAAATAGGCCTTCAAGCCTCATTGTAACACAGTTCAGAATAGTTCAGAGGCATGTAGCTGCACATCTCTTCTCAGAGATAAGCTACCATCGTCCTAGCTGGTTTATTTCCAATTCTGGTTGTAAGCATATTTCGGTATTTTCCATTAATGAAATAAAGTGTTATTTCCGCTGCATCTCTTTATTTATTGTTATCGCATCTCTGTATTTATGGTTATCTCTGTAATCTATTGCGTTCCTGTTTAAATCCGGATCAAGTGATACCCCCAAAAAAATTTCGTTGATGCCTCAAAATGATCCTAGAATATTTTAGACCCCACTTTTTCCACACTGGGTCCCATCAATAAAAATGATCCTAAGGGTTGATTCCTCCACTTTTTCCACTCTGCAAGCACTGAGATGGATGAAAAACAATATAATGAACCCATCTGGATTAGTTAAGTCAATTTTGATGGATTCCCCCTTTTACTTTATGTTATCGGGGTTTGGAAGCCAACTTTTTCATTGCTTGAGTTCACTCCATAAATAAGTACAAAGTGGCCAGGGCCTCACACCGAAAGCTACCTTTAGACTTATTTTTCAATGGCATCATGAATTCCAAATAGACATGTTCGTAATTTTGTTTTATTCCCGCATTTTCATATTGTGCTAAAACATGATTTAGGGTTCTAAAATGGCATATGGAATCTAAGTCCATGCATATCTCAACACTAAAGTTAGTGGCACAAACAATTTCCAATTTATAACTAGTAAATAGAAGCTTATGTCCTATAGAAAAATAACAAATATGCAGTGAGCCTATATAATCATAAATTTATAAATTTATGAATGACTTTATTTACTTTGGATGGACCTTTGTTCACTTGTTTGCTTTCTATGCTAGTTTTTTTTGTTTGTGAAGTTTCTATATATGGTTGTTGATTGTTAAAGTTCTTAATCTTCATTCTATGCTTGTGCATGACATGTTCTTTTTGAGGTGGACAAAAAATATCATTTTATTAAGCCAAATTATTCATATATAGCCAAAAACGTTGGCTATTATGCTTGTCACATTAGCTCATCACCTGTCACTTTGGTTATGGTAAGTGGTGTGTTATCTCAACTATTTTAACATGCTCATTAGGAGTGGTGGTGTGATAACCTTTTTAATACTACTAAGAATGTATGGGAAACATCCATCATGAAATGATAAAAAAAAATGAGTTAAGGTGATGGTGCTAGGAGAACAACACTATAGGTTTTGGATCCCCAAACTCCTGATGGAGTGAGTGGGGTGGGGGGTGGGGTGTGCCCATCGTGATTTAATTCACCCTGTTGCATGTTGTCAACCATGTTGTTTGTGTGTACAGATTTGATTTGAAACTTAATAACAAACTAATGGTTATATATATTTTGAGATACTTGGGTTGGTGGTTGTAGACCCCTGCCTCCCACCCCACTGACCATGAGCTCAACATATCCACAGTTCCATTATGTGTTATATCAATGGTTTGACACTTAACAGAAGCTCAATCGGTTATGTTCACATTCATGTGTGTGTGTGTGTGTGTGTGTAAATTTAATCCAATGGGCGGGTC
>APFE030974533.1:0-10688 GCA_000404065.3 Pinus taeda | reverse complement strand
AACAACTCCTTTTTGAAATCTCCCAAAAAACAAGAAAATATTTTTAAATGAAATTTTAGACCATTTAAATGATCACACAACATGCAACATCTTCTGATGGATATTAAATGATAAGGAACAAAATAATTTCTAGAATCGGTTGATCATCTAAAATTAAATTACCATATAAATATTATAGAAACACTACAAAATTTTAAAATGAAAATTTAAGAAAAATGACTTGATGGGGAACTGTGGTTTTCCTGTTGCAAAGAGACCTAGTTCAACTCATCTCTGCACAAGGTTTTAATTCAATATAAGAAAGAAATTAGTAGTTGGGGTTCAAACTGTCAAGTATTAATCATGAACAATGCCGCTCACTATTCAAATAGCGTTGATCACTGTATGACACTAAGTTAGTGTCAGTGGATAATAAAGTCATTCGGCACAGTTATTGCTCTTTTCTAGCTGAAAACATTTATAAATTGTAGTGTTTAGTAATGAAAGAGATATGTTCTGAGTGCAATTCTGTTCTTTGATATGGTATCAAAGCCGTTGGTGGTAGCTTTGTGGTAGCTGTGTGTGAGGCCACTTATGAAGTTGAATGTTTTGCAGAGAGCGTGAGTTGTGGGAAAGCACCTTAGTGAAAAGCTCTTATGGTGTGCCGCTGTGTTGTGAGAGAACGTGAAGGAATTATTATGTGAGAGTCGAGTGTTAACTGAGTGGAGTGAGAGATGTGTTAGCTTTGCAAGGGTATTGAATTGCTGCAAAGGGTCTTGTTAATACGATGGAGTTTTGTGCTTCCAAGTGCCTGCTAATCGGATGGAGTTTTTCTGTTTGGGTGAAAGATGCAACTAGATGTGCGAGTGTCAGGCTTGCTGTTTTGCAAATATCATAGTGGTTGTCGTATGTCATTTACAAATTCCAAATACATTAGAGGTGCCTCCAACCAACTAATGCATTGAAGCAAATAATTTTGATGTTGCTTGAAAATCGTGGAAGTAGTTTGAGTTAAAAGGTTTGAGCCCTCGTTTACCTATTTTAAAACAAAGCAAATCAAAGTTTGGTTTGTTTAGTTTGTTTTTTGTTGGGAGACATAAGTTTTTAAAAATATTTGCTTTATTTTAAGCGTTGGGACTAAATTTCAAAAGGGGTGTTTGTTTTTAATGAGAATATTATCCTAAGGAGTGATATGGTTTTTTAGTATTTTTTTATTTAAAGTGGTGAAAGGTAAAAAAAAAATGTCGGTGGAAATTTTTAATAGTGAAAAGGAATTAGTAAATATTTTTATGTTGCATGTGTAGTGAAAGTTTTATGGGTTTTGGTGAATTTGGGTGCATTTGGATTTAGATTTATTAGCATTTTATTGATTGGAGAAAGTTTATTTTCCATCATGTCAAATTTGTTGGCTAATACTTATTTGAATGAATCCACCAAACTTGATCGAGGAAATTATGTGAATTGGAAATTCAAGTTGCTCACTACTTTAGCACATTATAATTTGTGGTCCATTTTGAGTGGGGATGAGCCCAAACCCACTGTTGCATATTCTATTCCAAATTGGGAGAGAAGGGAGTTGAAATCAAAGGTGATTCTACGAATGCCCGTAAAGGACAACATTATTCCTCACATTAGAGATTGCAACACATCAAAAGAAACATGGGATATGTTGAAGGGTTTGTATGAAATATCAAATACAAACCGGATCTTGTTTTTGAAGACTAAGCTTTTATCTCTAAAAATGGAAGCAAATGAAAATATAAGCAATTTCATGTATCTTGTCAAATATTTAAGTGATAAGTTAGGAGATATTGGTGAAAATGTGTCTAGTACTGACTTAGTCGCCATCACATTAAATGGCTTAGTGCAAGATTATCAAATTTTTGTTTCAAGTCTTTCGACTAGAGGGAATCCCCCTACATTTGATGAATTGATAGGAATTCTTCTACAAGAGGAGGAGAAGATGAAGAGCTTTAAGTTGGGCTCTAGTAGTTCAAATTTGGCATTAGCCAAGGGAAAGCATCCATATAGAGGCAAGCCATGGGACAAGAGCAAAGGAGGAAAGTTTCAAGCAAAAAAAAAGGTATGACACAGTCTAAATTTCCAATCCATGATAAGAGAAATGATGATTGTTTTTATTATGGAAAACCTAGGCATCATTTTGAAGGTTGCTATAAAAAGAAATATAATGAGTATAGGTAAAGAAACAGAAGGCATAATGGAAATTTTGTGGACAAAGACATCTCAATCAGTGATGGATTTAAAAATCTTAAAATGTTTGTTTCTGATGCTGCATTGTCAGTGGAAAATGATGATGTGAATGCTTGGTTCATTGATTTTGGCGCATCACTCCATATGTCTTGTAATAAGGAGTGGTTTGATGAATATTATGAAAACATTGATGGAACAAATGTTTACTAGGAGATAACAGATCACTTAAAGTTCAAGGTTATGGAGTAATAGGTGTGAATTTTCCTAATGGAAAAGAGAGATAGATCCATAATGTGATCTATGTTCCTGGTATAAAAAAGAATTTAATTTCTATTTCTATTATTGCTGACCAAGATTTGAAGGTGGAATTTGTTAAATCACAGTGTGTAGTGAAATACATTCAAGATTAGTACAAGGTTATTGCCACAGGTACCAGAGTTGGAGGCTTGTATAAGTTGGATGTGACCAGGAAAAGTCATCAAGCATTGGCATCTACAACAATATCAACAGTAGAGTTATGGCATCAAAGGTATGGACATCTACATCACAAAGATTTAATGCTACTTCAAAAGAACAAAATTGTTGAAGGTCTTCCTGTCTTGAAGAATGATCATGTTGAATGTGAAGCATGTCTACTTTGCAAGAAACACAAAGAGGAATTTCCTATACATAAAGAAAAAAAAGCAAAGGGAAATACTTGAATTAATTCATACTGTTGTATGTGGACCTATGCAAACTAGATCTATTGATGGAGCATGGCGTTTTCTTAGTTTTGTGGATGATAGATCTAGGTATACACGTGTTTATTTCATAAGAAAGAAGAGTGATGTCTTTGAGTACTTTAAAAAGTTTAAGAGTATGGTGGAAAAACAAACTGGTAATTACATCAAAATTTTGAGATCTGATCAGCGGAGAGAATACTAATCAAGAGAATTTAATCAATGTTGTAAAAGAAATGGGATTTTGCAACAATTTACAGTGCCACATACACCTCAACAAAATGGAGTTGCTGAGAGGAAAAACAGAACACTAGTTGAATGTGCACGTAGTATGCTTCAAGGTAAATATATTTCTAATGGTTTTTGGGCTAAAGCTATTAATATTGTTGTTTATTTGAAAAATAGGAGTCCAACCAAAAGTTTAGAGCTTAAAACACCTTTTGAAGCATTTTATGGGTACAAACCAAAAGTGAGTCATTTAAGAGTTTTTTGTTGCAAGAAATTTGCTCATATTCCAAAAGACGAAAGAAGAAAACTTGATGAAAATTCCATTAAGTGCATATTTATTGGTTATTGTGATGATCAGAAAGCATACAAGTTGTTTGATCCTAGTACTCATAGGCCTATTGCAAGTAGGGATGTGGTGTTTCATAAGAATGCAAACGAAGGTGATAAAATGAATAATACTAGTGTATGGCATGATACTGATGATTATGTCAAATTAGATACAAGTGTTGAACAAGAATAGGAACAAGAATAGGAACAGGTACAAGTTCAAGAGCAAAGAGCATCAAGAAGTCATGATACTCCGAGAAGATGAGAGGAGACTCCGCAAAGCAGAAAGAAAGACGAAAGGAGTAAAACTCCAAGAAGGTCATCACGTCAAAGTTAGGTACCTGTAAGATATAAAGATTATGCATTAATGTCTCTTGTTATGTATGTTGTAGAACCTTCAAGATATGAGGAAGCTAAAGAATATGAAGAATGGAGAGATGCAATGAACGAAGAATATAACTCTATAATGAATAATGACACATGGGAATTAACAGAATTGCCTAAAATCAAAGCTCCCATAGGATGAAAATGGATGTATAAATCCAAGTTTAATGTTGATGGAATTATTGATGAACAAAAAGCTAGATTGGTTGCAAAAGGATATTCACAAAAGCAGGGAATTGATTATGAAAATACTTTTGCACCTGTAGCTATGTTTAACACAATTAGAATCATGATTGCATTAGCTACAAAATATAATTGGAAAATGTATCAGTTAAATGTCAAATCTACATTTTTGAATGGTGATTTAAAAGAAGAAGTTTATATGGTTTAGCCTGAAGGGTTTGTAAAATGGGGAGAGGAGCATCTAGTTTGCAGGTTAAAGAAAGATTTATATGGTTTGAAATAAGCACCAAGATCTTGGTATGTGAAAATTGATTCTTTCTTTTATGAGAAGAAAAAATGATTCTCACTTGTACATCAAGGAAGATGAAGGTGGGAATGTTGCTTTAATATATGTATATGTTGATGATCTTATCATAACAAGAAACACATGCAAGTTAAGTGAAGAAATTAAAATTCAGTAGTCACATGTATTTGAGACGAAGGATCTTGGTGAATTGCATAGTTGTTTAGGTCTTCAAGTTTGGAGGGAATCTGGTAAGACACTAATCACACAAAGGAAATCCTTAAAAGGTTCAATATGATTGAATGCAAGGCAGCATCTACTCCTTCAGAACAGAATGTCAAATTGTGTAGTGATGATAGAACCAAAGAGGTGAATGCAACTATGTATCATGATCAACTAGTGGGAAATTCTAAACTATTTCACAACTACTAGGCTAGAGATAGCATATTCTATCAGCATACTTAGTTAGTTCATGGCTAAGCCTTGTGAAAGCCACTAGAAAGTAGCAAAGAAATTCCTTCGATATCTGAAAGGAACACTTAATTTAGGTATTATGTATACTGATGAATTTGGTGTTGAGTTGACAGGTTATTATGATTTTGACTGGGCTGGAAATCTAGATGATAGGAAATCTACTTCTGGATACGTGTTCAATATTGGTCAGGACCAATATGATGGAGCAGTAAGAAACAACTAACTATTTCCTTATCATCCCCTGAAGTTGAGTATAAAGCATTATGCAGTGTGACTTGTGAAGCAATATGGCTTAGAAGGATACTTGAGATGTTGGAGAAACACAACAAGCACCTACATTAATCAGATGTGACAATCAAAGCACTATCAAATTGGTAAACAATCCTATATATCATGCAAGGACAAAACACATTAACACACAACATCATTTTGTAAGAGAAAATTTGCAATCAAAATAAATTGACTTATCATATTGTAATACAAATGAAAATGTGGCCAACATATTCACCAAACCTCTTGGAAAGGCTAAATTTGAAATGTGTAGAAGTAAGTTGTGCATTGTAGAAAATCCAAATTATGTTGTAAGCTTAGCTAAGACTTATACCAGCAAGTAAGTTAACATGTAGATCGTGATTAAGGGGAGATGTCAAGTATTAATTACGAACGACGTTGCTCACTGTTTAGACGGCGTCGATCATTGTTCAACAATAAGCTAGTGTCAATAGATAATAAAGTCATTCGACGCAGTTGTTGCTCCTCTATGGCAGAAAAAGTCTATAAATTGCAGTGTTTATTAATGAAAGAGATATGTTCTGAGTGCGATTATGTTCTCTGATACAAACCTTACCAATAAGGAGAGGAGCTACACCAGGTACGTAAGTAGAGTATGCCTGAGTTGAACAAAATGATATGTTGGAGAATGAATGAGATGACCACTTTATGAGCCTGCTTCTAACCATGCATAAAAAAGCTAAGGTTATCTAACCTATGATTGATGCCAAGTGAACCTTTAATCCACAATCCCTCCTAAGAAGCCCCAAGGATTAGCTCAGTTGGTCAAAATCAGTGCCTCGCCGACCGGGATGTAAAAGGGCCCATTCTCCCCGAATCCCTTGGGGTTAGGCCTAGCTAGTGGGCCGCGGGGCTATATCCCCTTTGGGTTCGATTAACCTAGATTTTTCTATGGACGTAGCGCCACCCATTGAGCAGGGTGTTCGTGAACCACAACCTAAAAAAAAAGAAAACATCCCACTGGCAAATAAAAGTATACCTATGTTCTAACAAATGACTTTTGAAATCTGACCAGAATAACACACTCAGCTATTGAATCATCAATAGGAGTCATCTACTATGTATTGAATTATCAAGAGGATTCTTTTATTTTTTAATCATGAAACCTGTTCAATACTACAATCTTGCCAAACCTATAACTTGGAAATTCCTCGATCGAGATCAATCTGGGGGCATTTCCTACTTTGTCGTTGGGGGATATATTTGGGGTGCCAACTCAGCTAGAAGATCCTGATAATTTTATACTAAAATATAAAAAATAATATATATCAATTTTAACGTTATAGTGAGATCTCAACATCAAATTGGTGTATAAAATCTTTTTTTTTAAATAGATTTATCTCCATATAACAATGTTACTTCTAAAATGGTTTTAAGTCTACATCATAGTGTGGTGTAGTTAGGGCATCTTAGTTTTTTCTAAGTCATATGTTATTGGTATATTTGGTTTGCAGGTTGTTGAATGTACTCTTGGTATTGTAGTGGCACTAGAAGAAAAACTAGATTCTTGTTCTTGCCAAATTACTTGTGACCATAGTAAAAAATTAAAAAATAAAAAATAAATAAAACTAATAAATAAAATTTATTGAAAATTTTAGAAGAAACTTGTTCATAATAGTAAATTTTTTATATTAGCATCAAAAATTAAATTACAAATATAATATATTTCAGTAATACTTATCCCAATATAAAATTTCTATGGTACCTATTAAAAAGGTAAAAATGCATAATACTAATTTCTTTTTAAATCCCCCATCGTGGACATTCAATGATGAAAGTAATGTGGTTGATTTTTTCTCAATTTGAGAGAATGAAGGATGTGAAAACATGTTCCACTTGGCATGCAAGCATTCTGCCACTTTAATTAGTGCCATTGAGTCATGCATTCAAGGCTAAAGAAAGGATGGGACCACAATGTTTATTGGCTAGAATGCCACGATTTTTTTCCAAATGAAATGATATTAGGCTATGATAATGGCACCTGGGATTTTTTCCAAGAATGAAGGGGATTATGGAGGAGGTATGCCACTCCTAGTGCCTTCTCAGGAGAATCAAGAGAAATAAATCCACTGTCATGTTAGACTTTCATTGGTTAACCATTACTTATACCATGTGCACTTATAAGGTACATTGTTGTTTCCTCTCTGTAATTTGTTTGTAAGTTATGATATTGATGTTGATCTAAATATTTCTCCTCTTTTTTCAAAGTCTTTTGGAGTTTTAGCCCTTACTCTTGGAAGCTGGTGCATTTTTTTTATTTGATTTTTGGAGCTTCATCTGTTCTTATAATGTGATTTCTTTTGTTTTCTCACATTCAGCCTCATTTGTATTCAAAATTCTTAACCGTTTGATACTTTGGATCTCTCGTGTTGTTCTATGTAAGGATCCTCCCTACTTTCTCTGGTTGATTTTTTTCTCGATATTCCTCTCCTTCCTTATTTTCTCCAACTTCCCTCATTTTTCTCCTTAGCTAACAGAATTGGGAAGTTTTAATGTTCCTTTCTAACTCTAGGACTAATGTGAAATTGAGTCTTAGCCTATCTAGATCCCCTAAGCTAAAGAACGGAAGAACAAGTGGTCATCATAATAAAGTAGAATACTAATTAATAGAAAGGGTTAAAGGAAAGTCACTTTTTAGAGGAATTATGTGATCTATGGTATTACCCATGATATTTAGAAGAGGATATTATTATAAAGTTGGAGAAGGAGAGTAGAGGGGGGTAGAGGAGAATTATTGAGAAATTATTAAGCTCCGAACAACTACCAGGTAAAAAGGGAAATCCTGATAATGACCAATTTTAGTATTGAGAAACATACTCTATAAGTTATAAATCGCAGGCTTTCGGGCTAGAAGACATTCCTAGTCCATTATTCCAGCGGGCACATTTAGGTATATAAGAGAAAAAATAGCACCATCATATTTAAGAGGATACCAGCATTAGGGAGATCATGATTCGTAAAAGACCAAGTCTAGCAAGTGAAAACTATTCTTAGGGCCAAACCAAGTCTAAATTGGTGAAATGATTTTTAGTTACAATAGCGTCTTAGAGGAACCCCATCTAGGTGATCGATGCAAATGAGTGGATTAAAGTTTTCATTACCTTGGGACATGATAAATAATGCCAAGTATTCAATGTTAAGTTGATCCATTGTTTCAGAGTGGCAGCGTTGTATTCACAAAGGTTGGTTATATCATTGTTATACCTCAAGTGTGATTATGCAACTTTTATCATAGGGTCAATTATCTTTCTTCCACATAATGAGATGAAGGAACAAGATGCATTATCATTAGATAAACCAAAGTTGAATTCAATGCAATCCTAGAGTTGAGCTCCTTAACTTGTCTATACTAAGCAACATTGATTTGTTTGGTGTGGGTTACTTGGACCATGCAAAACAACTAGAAGAGAAGGGGTGAAATGATGCATATTCAGTGGATGCATATTCAATGACAAATTCCTATCTAGGGTGGGTAGACTCGTGTTATGTAAATGTGTCCTGGAAGTCACTATAGTGTTCTAGGCTTCTCTCACATTGATCCCCCTTGGTACCATTCATAAAGGAAAGGAGACAACAAAAATATTTTTGTGGGAAGGGAAAGAAGAAAGAAAAACTGTTGCTCTTGTTGCCTAGAATCCTATAGCCATCCCTAAAGTACAAGGAGGATGGGGCCTTAAAAGTCTATTTTGGTTATGCAAATATTTAGATGCAAAGGAAGTCAAGAAGAAAATTCAAGGGGTAGGTTTATGGTCCTGTATCATCATTAAGTACATTATCTCCCTTCTAATTCTAGATTAGACCAAAGGCCCTCAAAAATCTATTAGAAATTGCTATATAATTTAGAAAGCAATAAAAAAATATTTTCCTTTAATTGATGACTTTCTATTCTAGAAGGTTGGCAATGAAATTCAAATTTAAATTGGTAGATATCGCTGGATAAGTGACTATAAGGAGAAACTATAAGGAGAAACTATAAAATCTTAAGAATTATTCTTTCAAGAGATAAAATCCTCAAATGTATCCATATGTGATAATGAATAAATCCTCATAGCCACTTCATGACAAAGTGGAGTATACACCCCAAATTTTAGTTGTGTAGCCCCTTTAGCATCAAATATGGTTTTATAACTAATGTTTATAGCCAATCTCTATAATAAAAAAATATCATCGTGAATCTTCAAAATCTTTCCAAAATGATGCAAGACAACTACTAAATCATTGGGTGAGGTTTCCCTCCTCTTTATAGAGTCCTAGAAAATCCCAAAACTAGTGGACCAAAAAACCTTCAATGTTATCCTCACATACATACTTCTACTCTTTGAACCACTATTCCTCTTAAGATAGAATTTTGAAGCTTCCATATTTCCCTACCATGTATCAGATCAATGGCCAATAAAATTCTTATATATTAGAAAGGAAATCATAAGAATAAACGTTTTTACTGGTGATAAGTAGCAAGTGCTATAACTTTAAAAAATTCTCATAATGAACTTAACTTTAAATTATAACTTTGAACGAACGAAAATATATATATAAATCTTAAAAAATTGGCACTTACGTGAAGCATAAATAATCCTATGCTAACTTTTGTCTAGAGAGAGCAAAATATTACAAAACATCTAATGAAACTATCATATTATTTTTGAAATCTACTAATATCATGACTCAACCAAATTTCAAAATGAAGTTCTAGACATTGTAAACACAAACTACAACGTTTTGGGAAGGATATTAGAATGATAAGGAACGAAATATTTTCTGGAATCTGTCGATCATCTCAAACTAAATTACCAAATGAATATTATACAGAGGATACAAAATTTAATGGGGAACTGTGGTTTTTCTATGGGGAAAGAGACCTACTTCCACTCATGTCTGCACAGGGGACATGAAAGTCGACGTAAAAACCACTGAAAGATACAATATTGATGGAAAGGATGATTACAACGCAATTTTAGCCCAGGTTTTTCAGTGGAAAAAACTTCATGACATATTGCACATAATAAACTATCACTCTCACCATCACATGTGCCCACGAGCTCCGGAGAGATATCAACCATTTCACATGTGCCCGCGAGCTCCTGAGAGATATCAATCTTTTCACAACAGTATAATGCTGCAATAGTAGCAAGCAGTGGTTGGTTAGTATGACGGGTAATATATTGCTCTCTCAACTCAGGATGAAGATCATAATCTTCGCAAACAAGCGTCACAGAATTAGGAGTATCGCTATTCTCATCCAACAATTGCAAGATTCGTTCACAGTTTTCAAAGTTGTCATTCCATATAATTTGCTGGCCCCAAGCAAATCCATCTGAACGACTCCAATCGAATATATTTCGGACTAAAACAGCATTAGCCTCTTCAACCATTGCGTTATTGATAGTGTTTGGGCTTCCACTGTAATCCAGTGGATGCCATTCATACTCTCCAGCCTCTCGGACTTCGTCTAACCTCTGTATATCCACACTTTCCCATGTATCTTCCCATGTATCGTCGTAACTGGTAGTCTCTGTGAACGCGATATTGTGCCACTCTTTCGCCGGTCCTCCAAATATTCATTAATCTTGATAAATTGTTCTTTGGCCAAAGGCCGTAAGTCACTCTGC
>APFE030974524.1:0-10322 GCA_000404065.3 Pinus taeda | reverse complement strand
AGTACATATTACAAATATAAACCTATTTTAACAATTTCTAATTCATTTATGTAATATATGAGGGAAGAGGCTCCTAGCTTAGGAGAACTAGGTTGTCCTTTCGTACAATAGTACTTTCATGAAGATAAATCTAAGAGCACTAATTAATAATGGTTTATGATGCAGAAGATGTAAAAGAAGAGGCTCCTAACTAAGGAGGTCCAGATTGTCCTTCTTCACAATCCTACTATATCACAATCACCATTGCTTCAAACCATAAATGCATAAATAACTTCAAATAAGAAAAGGAGAATGAAATTCAGTTTTACTTCAAGATCAAATAGAAGGGGAATTTAACTTAAATTCTTCTGTGTTCCTTCATATGTAGATTAGAATTAAACCAATATTCATTCAATAATCATCACACATCTAAATACATTTGAAACAAGAACTAATCTATGAAAACAATGAAAATTGAACCAAGAAGTATACTTAGCTTGGTGTGGGGGCCCTCCACCCTTGCCTTGCACACTTGAAGAAATCTTAGCTACAACAACTTTAGTAAATCAACCAAGCATGAACAAAAAATTGAAATGAAACAGGTTCTTCAAATTAGCTTCCAACTCAAATTATACAAAAGTTACATATAAATTCCATTACAAAAGCCATCAAAGTCTTGGCTTTAAATAGAGATTTAATGAAACAAATTGATCTATATTATCTCTAACACTCATATCTACTCATATCCACCTATCTAATTTGAACTCATCCAATTCATCCCAAGAAATATGGTCAATCCCATAAAATCTCAAAACTGCCTTATTTCCTAGGGATTTTCTAGTGACTAGTCATGTTTGACCAGCCTTGACCGGGCCTAATAAAGCTTGTTCTGGCCAAACCAAGTGGAGTTAGCTTAGTCCTAGTTCCCAAGATGTCCATCCATGCATCAAAATCGAGTCCAAGTGTCTTGCAAACGTGTCATCCACATAGCTATTACGGGAATTTCTGATTCAGTCCAAAATTGCACTTGAAACTCAATTTTCATAAAAAAATCTAGAAATTGCAAAATTAAAATTAAACACCTAAATATGCATAAAATACATCAAAATGAGATGGATATGATGGAAAATGGATGGAAAATATAAGAATTAAGTAAGTTTCCTTAAGCAAAAATAGACCAAAACTGAGAGCCAACAATGAGTCCCGATAAGGTATATTGGTTGTGGCAGCTTAGGGTTGCACCATTCTATATCTACCTCATCCTCTTCCTCTAAGTCCTCTCAATACTCTAACTCCATTATAATTTGTCCCTTACACTTGATATACATTCGATGTATTTTCATTCATCAACTATAATTACTTACAATATTTGACATCATGTGGTCCAGGTGGATATTGGCAGCCACCAACCTATTCCACTTGGAGCCCCAACACTATCTCTTTTAGTTTTGGGTTTCCTTAATTGTAGAAAAATTTACTATTTTTGGCAGTTTTTCGGGTCCTAAACTTCTGGAGCCATTTTGATGCCCTAAAAAATGTTTTTGGGGAAAACGGAGAGACCAAAAACATGTCAAATGGGCTTTCCCATTTGTTTTCAGCCTCATCTTCAAGATATTTGAAATGTCATATTATGATATCCAAATGGAGATCGTATGGAAAAGTTACGACCCCAGGAAGTTGATGTACCAATTTACCCAAATGGGGTCCACAGTTTTGGTGCTTCATCTCCTAGGGTTAGGTTTTTGGATGTTTAGGGTTTTCCATTATTTACCAATAATAAATAGGCCTTTGAGCCTCATTGTAACACAATTCAGAGGCATGTAGCTGCCACATATCTTCTTAGAGATAAGCTACCATCGCTTGAGCTTATTTATTCCCATTCTATTTGTAAGCATATTTCAGTATTCTGATATTATTGAAATGAAGTGTTATTTTTGTTGCATTTTTGTATTTATGGTTATATGTGTAATCTGTTGCGTTCATGTTTAATGTCAGATCAGTGGTATTAAAGCAGTATGCTCTTTCTCTGTTTTTCTTTGCATGTCCCCAATGAGGTCAGGGTATGAGTTAGGGCTCAATCTGGATGAACCTTTGGAAGACCAACCTCGCAAATCCTAACGGCCTCCCATGGTGAAGAAAATAAAGACGAGGTGGTAGGAGGTCTTTTCAAAAATTGCTCGAGGAAGCCCTCGAGCGACAAAGGAATGTGATGATGGATAACGTTTCCCAGATCCTTCGATGACTACCCACAAGCGATGCATCTTCATCCAACAGCCACTCTAGAGGTGCCACTCCTTTTAAGGTACAAGTTAACTTCAATATTCCCATATTTGGGAGCCAGAGAGATGCAGATGTCGTAGATAAATGGTTGAATCTATTGGAAGGATATTTTTTAGTTCATGACTTTTTCAATCGGGAAAATATTACTTTTACACTTCTCAAAGCCACCCCACATGTTAAGGATTGGTGGGAAAACCTACTGAGAACAAACATATGAGAGGGAATCATCATTGTTTTTAGCTACGCCCACTTGGGATTATTTCCAATATGCCATCAAGGAACAATATTACACTATCGGGGGTTATGAAGATAAATACATAAAGTGCACCAAGCTATCGTAGGGCAAGGACCAAGATGTGCTAGCACAAATTTTTTCCATACCCTCCGCACGAAGTTGGGTATCAAGGATTCTAAGCAGCATTTGGTACTCAAGTATCGTGATTTCCTACACAAGTACATCCAGGATGAGATGGAGTTCTTGGACATCTCCTGGCTTGGCACGACATGTCGATACACTGTCAAGATTGAGCAAAAGTTTAAATGGAAGAAGAAAGACTTTGGATCTGCAAATCTGAAGCAAGGAAAAGGCACCCCCAAGCCACAAAGAAAAGGTCAAATCAAAGGTAGGGCGACCCACGACAACCCGTCAAAGCTGCAAGCAAAGAACAACACCACGAAGACAAAGAAGCACATGGAAAAATGGTGTGAGTTCCATAAGAGCTCCACTCACAACACAAGTGAGTAAGAATTCACTGGTGGCCAAGCTGAAGGCTTCTGAATCAGATGCATGTTCTGACTCTGAGTCAGAACCCGATAAGGGGAATGACAAAGGGAATCAAATCATTGATGTGGAGCCTAGTATCACCATGGCCACCACCAAGATCTAGAAGAATGAGCTTAAAGATCCAAAGGAGGGGGAACACCTCTTACACTCACAGTTGTGGGTAAAATATTCTCTATTGCAGTTCATTATCGATAGCGGGAGCCAAAAGAACCTCATTACAGCAAAGGTCATGAAGCGGTTGGGCCTATCAACGATAGCACATCCACAGTCGTACACCATTGGGTGGCTTCACCAAGGACGAGATATCTACATAAGCTAGTAGTGTCTCCTTCCCTATAGCATTAATCCCTTCACAGATGAGGTACTGTGTGATGTTTCTCCTCTTGAAGTTTGTGATGTATTATTAGGACAACCATACTTGTAGAAGCGACATGTTGTATATGATTCTAGACCTTGCTTTGTGATTATTACTTTGATCAATAAGGTGTATAAGATACTTGAGGTAGCCTCGCCTACTAGCATCTCTTTGATCACTACAAAGAAATGAAATAAGATCATTTCCCAAACCAAGAAATTTGTTTTATTTATGATTCGCCCTCATGGCAAGCAGAAGGTTATGGCCATGACTTCCAGACAGGGCTCCTCTGCACAGCAACAGTAGATAGACAAGGCCATGGAGGAGTATAGGGACATTTTCGCCTCACCTACAGGGGTACCTCTCTATTGCCAAGTCAAGCACTCCATTGATCTGACCCCGGGCGCGTCGCTACCCAATGGACCAATCTATTGATGCTTTGTTCTGGAGAACAATGAGATCAAGAGGCAGATTCAGGAGCTATTACATAAAGGGCACATCAGTCCAATCTCATCACCCTATGGGAGCCTAATTGTATTGGTACAGAATAAGGATGGGACCTGGAGACTCTGTATTGACCGTTGAACGTTGAACAAGATCACTGTCTGGAATAGGTACCCATTCCCACAGATTGATGACCTTCTGGACCAGCTTAAGGGGGGGAATATTTCAACAAGATTGAATTGAAGTTCTAGTATCACCAGGTACCTATCGAACCCTCTAATGTGTGGAATAATAACTTTAAATCTAAGGAGGGCCTTTTCGAATGGTTGGTCATGCCTTTCGAGTTGACGAATGCCCCCGCAACCTTCATGAGATTGATGGAAGACATCTTGCAACCCTTCACGAATGCATTTGTGGTGGTGTATTTAGATGACATCTTCATCTTCTACCAAAGTTGGAAAGAGCACCTCTGCCATATTCATCAGGTCCTTCAAACCTTGTGATAACACAAGTTGTGTGCCAATTTGGAGAAATGATCTTTTAGCATGACTGAGTTTCAATATTTGGGGTACATCATTGATGAGCAGGGTGTGCATGTGGACCCATCCAAGATATAATTTATTTTGGATTGGCTATCCCCAACCACTCTAACATATCTTCATATCTTTCTGGGTCTTGCCAATTTCTACCATAGGTTCGTGTTGGGGTTATCTCATATCACTTGGCCTTTAATTCAAGTCACCAAGGGTGAAGCGAAAGCAAATTTTTTTGGTTTTAAATCCAACAGAAGGTGTTTTCTGAGTTTAAGCATCACCTCTTCTCTACACTAGTTCTCACATTGCCAGACCTGCAACAACCATTTGAGATTGAGAGAGACACATCCAACTATGTTATTAGTTCAGTTCTTACTCAGCGGGGGCATCCAGTGGCTTACCACAATGAGACACAGTCTAAAAGTATCCCACTTACAACAAAGAAATGTATTCCATTTTATAGGCCTATCGTCAATGGAAGAATTACATTCTGTGGAAGGAAACGATCATCGACATAGACCACCAACCCCTATAGTTCATACAGACACAGGGTAAGTTATAGAACGATCACCTTCAGAAATGGTCCACATACCTAAAACAATTCCATTTGAACAATAAGTACAAGAAGGGTAGCACCAATAATGTTGCAAACTGCCTCATCTTACCACCAGTCATGGCATTAATCATTGTGCTCGACTCCTGTGGGCACGAGACTTAGGGGTGGCTGCATCTTTACGAGAGTGATCCAGAATTCGACAACACATACCAGACACTCATGGAGGGTATGAAAATTCAAAATTTTCACCTTTAGGATGCATTGTTATGCCACCTAGGACACATCTGTGTTCCTTCAAGAAAGCGTGCCAATATGATTTGGGAGGCACACTACAGTCGGGTCATTGGACATTCAGAGTAGAGAAAATAGTGGAAGTACTACAAAATATTTTGGTGGAAAATTCATCAGGATTTTGGGAGGTACATTAAATCCTGCACCATTTGCGTCATTTCCATATAAACCATCAAGAAGAAAGGCCTATATACTCCTTTGCCCACTTTTAGTCGACCTTGGGAATCCATCTCCATGGATTACATGTTGAGCCTTCCTTCTACTAAGCACAACAATGACTATGCTTTCATGGTCATCGATAGATTCTCTAAGATGGCCATTATGACGGTCTGTAAGAAAAGTATCACAAGAAAGGCCACTGCTAAGTTCTTCTTTGAGCGAGTATGGGTACACTTTGGGATCCCACAGTCCATTGTCTCTGATTGGGACAACAAATTCGTAATTGAATTTTGGTCAAGTCTCTGGTCGATGTTTGATATCAAACTCACTAAGTCCATGACTTTCCATCCCCAAACTGATGGCCAAACAGAAGTCATCAACAGGATGATTGTACACATTCTTTGCATGAACAACTCAAAGCATCCATGCACATGGGATGAAAGCCACCCTATGTCTAGGACATGTTGAGATTGCAACAAAATGATGGAGCTTAGTGAAAAGAGTCGCCTTCACTAAGTGGGCCCGCAGGCTATTTTTGGCGCAAGTCTATTTTTAGACTATGTCTATTTTTAGACATATGGATCATGTCTATGGATTGCAGGTTGCTGTTTAGGATGATTGGTCAAGTTGGAAAAAATAGATGGAATTCTATTTTTAGATCACAGCGGAGTGACTGCTCAGTCTAAATATAGAACAGTCAAATATTATTATCTCATAATAATATTTAGACTATAAACTTTGTCTTATTCTGTTGGAGCACTTCAGGATGAACTACGGATGTGGTACATGCAGATCCCAGAAGGAAATACGTGGTTACCTATGGGATGACTAATATTTGCATGCAGGACTTCAGTTAGAACTCAAGTGAAGTTTAGTGGACTAGAGGTGCAGCTGATGGAGTTGTGTTCAGTTTAGCTTTGTTAAACTAGTTGTATTTAGTCTAACTGGCAAATAGACTAGAGATGAGTTTGGGTGAATTAGTTATTAATTAATTCACAAGTTATTAACTCATAATGCAACTATAGAATACATCAGTTAACTCAGTTGCATGTCAGTGCATGTTCAGTTCAGCAGGGACAGGTGTTAGAGAATCAGATTGCTATCAGTTGTGACTATAGTTGTGCATCAGATCTTGCACAATCAAGGGATTGAGTATGCCAATGAGTTTGCCCACGTATTTTCCCACATTGTAGCTTGTGATCACGTGATTTTGCCAAGTAAATACGTGGTTGACTTGGAATTATCATCAGTTCTTGAGCAGGTATTGAGCAGCGGAGGCAAGCAAGCAGCGAAGGAGATTTGAGCCAGTGATTGATTTAGATCTGAGCTGTATTGTGTGTAACAGAGGTGGAGATACTTGTGAGAAGTATATGCTGTGTAATGTTACATGACTCAATCATTAATATACAGATAGTTGGGGTTTTTAGCGAGATGCTTTCCCCGGGATACATACTGTGTTAATGTGAATGCTCTTGATGTTTTATTGTTATTGATGCTGCTATATTGATGATCAACGTAGAGGAGCTTATGTATTGTGTATGTTTTCCGCAATAGTACATGATCAGGATAATCTCTGTTGAATATGTTTTAAATTATTCAAAATTTCTACATGGTATCGAAGCTGGTTGATTTGTAGAAGAGATTTCTACAGGATATCAAAGCGAGGATTGATCATCAGATCTACTATTCAGGAAGTGTTTACATTCTATTTCTCTAGGCAGAACCTGTAATTGGGCCAGGTAGCCTCTGGATTCATCCTTCCTTTGGAAGGTGAAATATCCGGTAAAATCCCATACAATCAATCTCTGTACGAGAAATATTGTGTTCTCACGAATCTTAGATCCGAGGCGGTTGAGTTGGTTGTTGGTGGAATTCGAATTTGCAGCAGTGTTTTCTTGGTGACAACGCAGCAATGTCTTTCAACACATTGAGATTGGAGTATGCTCTTGAGGGCAGATCAAACTATATTGCATGGAAGGACAGGATGGAGGCAGTATTAGATGATAATGGGCTGAAGGAGTTCATAGATACGGATATCCCAAAGCCTACTGATGCTACTCAAGCTGATGCTTGGCAAAAGAAGATTGCAAAATGTCGAAGGATTCTGTTGGAGGGCGTGAAGGATCACATTGTGTCCACCCTCCATGGAAAGGCTACTCCATATTTGATGTGGAAATCATTAACAGAATTATTCCAAAGCAAGAGCGATCAGAGAAAGCTGGCACTCAAAGATAAACTCAGAAACATCAAATGCGAGAAGGGTGACAGTATTCCCAAGTATCTCACGAAGTTCACTCAGTGTCGAAATGAGCTGGGAAGTGTGGGGGTTACTGTCGATGATGAGGACTTGGTGAGCTTGGCTCTCCTTGGTCTTCCGAAGAGTTGGCATTCCTATCAGGACTCTGTCAATGGTCGGGAGAAGGTTCTAGGATGGGAAAGACTATGGTCAGATCTTGTGCAGGAGGAGATCAGGCGGAGTACCAGGGACGGATCTTCGTCAAAGGGAGCTGATGAAGAGAATTGTGCTTTGGCTGCCAAAGCAAAGAAAAGGAAGAGCAAGAAAGCTTCTCAGTATGGTGCGAAAGGAAAGAAGCAGGATATGTCCAAGGTGAAGTGTTTTCACTGTCACCAGCACGGACACTATGCCACAAATTGTCCGCAGAAGAAGAAGAACAAGCAAGCTGCTGGATCTGCAGGGGGAGAGGCCCTAGCTTCTCAGTTTGAGCTTGATTTTTCATTGATCGCATGCTTGGTTTCAAGTGTGATGGGATCAGTGTGGTTCTTGGACAGTGGTGCGTCTTTTCACATGACGGGAGATAGAGATTTTTTCTCTGATCTGGAGGACAAAGATCTTGGAGTGCACATCGAGATGGGCGATGATGGTAGATACAGTGCGATCGGTATCGGTACCATTTCCTTTGAGAGGGAGTCTGGTAAACCCTTTGTATTGAAGGAAGTCATGCATGTTCCAGGATTGAAGAAGAATCTCATCTCAGTGGCGATGTTAGAAGACAAGGGGTATGGTGTTGTTTTCAGCGAGGGAAAGGCCTTCCTGCGCAGCAAGACAACTGGTGAGACCCGGAAGATAGGGGTTCGAGTGAGGAACCTTTATCAGTTGCATGTAGATGGATGCGCAGCTATGGCAGGCAAGGCAGAAGGATTGGTGAGCCGGGATGATGGCGAGTTGTGGCACAGGAGATTGGGTCACCTTCACCATGGAGCCTTGAAGATACTGCAGCAGATCACTACAGGGCTTCTTAAAGGCACACTTGCGCAGTCAGATCAGTGCAAGGGGTGTACTTTGGGGAAGTTTGTGAAAGCCACCTTTCACGAGAAGGATAGTTGCGCCACGACGATCCTTGAGAGAATTCACACAGACGTGTGTGGACCTTTCTCAGTTGCTTCGATAGCAAAACATAGGTATTATGTGATTTTTGTTGATGATTTCTCTCGTAAGTGCTGGATCTTCTTCATGCAGAAGAAGAGCGAGACATATTCAAAGTTCTGTGAATTCAAAGCACTGGTCGAGAAGGAGTCGGGGAAGAAGGTGAAGGCTCTTAGGAGCGATAATGGTGGTGAATACATCTCGGACGAGTTCAAGGATTTCTGCAAGGCAGAAGGGATTCGTAAAGAGCTCATAGCTCCCCATAACCCACAGCAGAACGGGGTAGTTGAGCGGAAGAACAGAACGATTGTGGGTGCTGCACAGGCAATGTTGCATGATCAGGGCCTACCCCTTCACTTGTGGGCGGAAGCATGCATTACAGCAGTTTATGTGCAGAACCGTTGTCCTCATAGGATACTTGGCATGAGTACACCTGAGGAGACTTATTCTGGTAAGAAGCCTGATCTTTCTCATTTGAGGATTTTTGGTGCTAACGTTTACATGCATGTAACGAAGGATGCCAGAAAGAAGTTGGAGCCGACTGCAAAGGTTGGGATATTTGTGGGGTACACTGATACGGCCCACAACTATCGTGTGTATTTGCCAGACAGTGGTAAAACTGTTGTGCGACAGGATATAAAATTTCAGGAGGAGAAAGCCATGAAGTGTTCGTTTGAGAGGGAGATACACTTGCATGCAGATGAGGAGCTATTAGTTCCTAAGGATGAGATTCAAGACGTGGATCAACCACAGGACGAGGTTCATGGAGTGGAAGAGACCACTCAAGTAGTGCCAACCATCAGAGGGCGAAAGCGCTTGACAGAAGCTGAGCGATTGGCTCAAGATGCAGAGAAAGTTGTAGGACCACCTACAGCCCAACGCAGGCAGAGACAGTCACCTGATCGGTACACTAGATACGTGGCTCTTATGAGCAAGTGTGTTCTAACTGAGCCATCCTCTTTCGAGGAAGCTGTGGAGGATCCCGCATGGGTAGACGCCATGGTGGAAGAGTATGATTCTATTGTCAGAAACAATGCATGGGAGATTGTTCCTAGACCGGAAGGAAAATCAGTGGTGGGTTCGAGATGGATCTACAAAGTTAAGCAGGCAGCTGACGGGAGTGTGGAGAAGTACAAGGAAATATTTGGTGCCCAAGGCTTTTCACAGATTGAGGGGATCGATTATGAGGAGACCTTTGCACCTGTCGCAAGGTATTCTTCCATACGCACGATTCTTGCTCTCTCAGCGCAGATGGGATGGCACATTCATCAGATGGATGTGAAGACTGCGTTCCTCAACGGATTCATTGAGGAGGAGGTGTACATTGAGAAACCCGAAGGCTTTGAAGTCTTCAGCAGCGAGTCGCATGCGTGCAGGCTCAAGAGAGCGCTGTATGGGTTGAAGCAAGCACAACGTGCTTGGTACACACGAATAGACAGCTATTTCACAGGACTTGGATTCTCCAAGAGCGAGGCAGATCCTAACTTATAGCAGATTGTGGTGGAGGGTAAGTTGCTTATCATTGTACTGTATGTTGATGATTTGATTCTAACGGG
>APFE030974523.1:0-12344 GCA_000404065.3 Pinus taeda | reverse complement strand
CTCTCAATAAAAAGTAGCCTGAATAACATGCAATAACTTTGAAATGTATATGCAAATTCATCTTAACTTTATTCAATAACTTTGAAATGTATATGAAAATTCATCTTAACTTTATTCAATAGCTTTGAAGTGTATATGCGAATTCATCTTAAATTTAGATTTATAGTTGATTATTTTATTATAACACCATCTTAAACAATATCCTTATGGTTCAAATTAGCATGTTAATTGTTGGAAAAAAAATTCCAGCGACAACAAGCTAGAATCATTTAATGGCAAGTCCCCGTTGGACTTGCTTTCATTTGGTATAGCTTTCACCTAACATATTGGAATAAATTTAATATCAATTAAAATAGAAAAATAACATTTAAATGCTCTCATTTGGTATAGCTTCCACCTAACATATTGGAATAAATTTAATATCAATTAAATTAGAAAAATAACATTAAAATTTCTAAAATCTAACTATCTGTATATGTTAGAAATATTATGTCTAATTACCTATCCTAACCGGAAACATGTACATTGAGATAAAACACAAGAAAAGAAATTTAATTACAAAATTAAATTAAATAATTAATAAAATCAATAAAATATTGAGCACAAAAAATATATTAATATTTTAAAAATATATTTTTATTTAAAAAATCACATACATATTCTTGTATCCAATATGAAATATTAATTGAAAAAAGAATATGGAAATTTTGAACCTTGATAGAAATACAAAATATATAACAACACATTGCCATAGAAGTCTTCTCCAAAGATATATGACGTTTCCATTTATCATTAAAAAAATTTCAAATATTAATTGAAAAAAGAATATGGAAATTTTGAACCTTGATAGAAATACAAAATATATAACAACACGTTGCCATAGAAGTCTTCTCCAAAGATATATGACGTTTCAATTTATCATTAAGAAATTTATGAGTAAGAGTTGATAAAATTATACAAGCTTCTCGAATCTAAATTTCGATCTCTTTGTTTCTCAAAAGAGAATCCTCTTAAATGACATACTTAATAAAGTACATTTATTAAGAATTGATAAAATTATACAAACTTTGGAATCTAAATTTTGGTTCTCTTTGTTTCTCAATAGAACTTCCTCTTAAATGACATAATTAATAAAGTACATTCAATTTTATCTTCTTTTCGTTACAACAAATTCCACTTTCCAAGTATAATTTTAATATTTCTTATGAAAAATGTTGGATAAAAGCATACTATTATTCCTTACAAACAATGATGTCGATATAATTTTCCATTTTTCAAATTCTTATGGTTAGTAACAAATTGTAATTTGTTATACATATATTTGTATTTGATTCAAGATTTTGAATATGTAGTAGTGTTTATTTGTATGCAAGTAGGTTTTTTTCTTTTTATTTTTCTATTATTTATTGTATTCTCTTATTCTTTATATTTTCTTTATCATTCATATTATTTCAGTCTGGAAAATATTTGCCAAATGTACAAAAAGTAATAGCTAGTATGTTAATAGTTAATTTTATATTTATGCAAGTAATCATAAACAAATAATAGATTCAAATATTAATCCCATATTCATTGGGTGAAATGGTTACAAAGAGTTTATAAGTTATCCTTCACCTAACATAATTCATTTGCACAATATTATGCAATATGGACTACAATGTATTCTTTTAATCTTAATCATATACTAGACTAGTATACAAAAATTTGGGATCAGAAAATATGTAATGGATAGAAATACTATGGTAGATGACACATCAGCAAAAGCATGCCAGTGTCTAGTAGATTCCATACATGATTATCTCTAATAATCCATTGGTTAGCCCACGAATAGCTGAGTAGTTTTATCTAACATGGAGAAGAACTTCACAGGTAACATGGACTAAACAAAACAATTTGAATGTGAAAAACAAAGCGGATACCTCGATATCCATAAGACTTGTGTAAGGCCCATAAAATTTAATCCATATATGGATTGTCAATATCCAAATAATAATATAAAATCCTTTATCCAGGTACTTGAAGTGGAAATGAATAATATGGAATTAGGAAGAATGAAGTGAGAAAATAAATTATCGGGATCCATATAGAAATAGTACATATGAAAAATTCAAAACAAATTCCTAGTTCTATATAGTTAGATAGAAAATAAAATTTAGAATGCATAACACCACAATAAATTCCATTAAATCATTACTTATCCAGATACAATGAATTCATGAAATCTGAATACTTTTAACACCTATGTCAAAACTACCATGTCAATGTATATGTCGTCATACCAAGTGATTAGTATGCTTAATAAATTAAATCAGTCATTGACCATATGGGATGACATGTAATATGACATGTCATATTACATGTCATCATAAATGCACTCAAAATTTGGTTAGATTCATTTCATTGTCCACCATGTTATTTCAAATCTATGAAATATTAGGTGAAAGAAAGCTTTGGATTTGGATGTCCAGTATCAAGGATTTGGAAATTTCAAATAATGATATATTAAGTTTGATCCAAATCCTAATATATATGATGTAAGTTATGAAAGTTCTTTTTAGACATAATTTACCTTATCCAGATCCAAATACAAATAATCTATCAACAATTCCTCTAGATCTAGATTTAAGGAATTGAGAGCTCATAAAATTATATTAGCAGTGTGTATACATGATCCAGATTCAAATTACTTGCATATGGATTTAATCAAAATCTTTAAAAACACTTATGTGATCAACGCTTTGAACTCTTTGATTTGGATCTCGTTACCAAGAATTTTTCAATCAATTTTTTGGCACTTTTATGAAATAATAGGAAATAAATTAGATCAAATGATATGAAAAATAAATAAATTTGGAATGGAAATAATTGTCATCAAATTAATTGGAAACTATGTAAAATTGTATTCATTATATACAATCAAATAAAACAAAATAAAAGATAAAAACATTTACAAACTATATTAAACCAATAATAAATCATATTGTAGAGAAAACAAAGGGAAATCTATAGGAGGGTGTGGCCATATAGAGGAGTTGTCTAGTTTAGTTCTATCGTCTCTATTAGGAAGTTCGTTAACACTAGTAGCGAGACATGTGTTGGTTGGAAACACTTGAATGGACCATATTGGTTGTATAATATAGGAAGTGCAAGAAGTTGAATGAACCATGTACATGAAGGGACATCCTAATGAAGCAAAGTACAATGGTTGGGTACCCATGAAATTTAGTGGATGGTTGTTTCTCTATCTGGATGTCATTTTAGCAATGTCTACATGATGGAGTTAGAAAGTATCAGTGTCTTAACAATGTCTATTTATTTATCACATACATATAATTTTATACACAGTGGTGATATCAATATACATTCTTTAAAAAACATAATCTAAACACAAACCAAAGTCTGTATTTCATAACGCTCATATAGTCTAATGTTTTTTATATGATATCTATGAATTCCCAACCTATATTCAAGTGGTCCATCTCTCCCTACTTATATTTTGTACTTGAACCCTATTCTTGAAATTTCTATATCAGTACTAAATCTCTATTCTCCCATCTTAACAAAGTATATTTCTTTATCACAATATCTATTTCTTTGTCACAGTACATATACTTTTATACAACATTTATATCACTTGCATATTTTGTAAACTGAACACAAATCAAAATCTATATTCCGCAATGCTCATATACTCCAATATTTGTTGTATGATATCTATAAATTTCCAGCCTATATTCAAATTATCCATCCTCCCTACTTGTATTTTAAAGTTAAACACCATTAAAAGAAATTATAATATATTCATATTATTTAAAACAGATATACATTATAACCAAGTGCAAATTCCCGGCTCGTGCAAATCCAAGAGCAATCTATACATTAATAAACAAATAAATCCTATGATTACACATTCCTAAATGCTCCTATATAACATCATGGAACAAAAATCCTATGATCACACATTCCCTATATGCTCACATATATAACACGATGGCACAGAATCTTTCGAGACTCTCATACACCATGTTATTCTAAGCTAATATCACTACTATTTAAAAATAGAAGAATTTTCAATCTGCATATGGGATCTAAGATGTAAAAACAAGTCTTCAATCTGATTGTAGGATTCAACAGGATGAAATGAAAAAAAGCAATTATGGAGCCCAGAAATACCAAAATTCATATATATTACCATCGACTTTGATTTGCATATAGAATACAGACTTAGCAAAAGATATTACTAGCATAACATTTTGAACTTAGGTCCGTGATTCCATGCTGATGCTGCGGATCTTAGGCAGGACTCCTACAAGAGGATCATTGATATAAGTTGTGGGCTCAAGCTTGCACGAATCGACCCTGTTATGTCGATTATTCCATGGTGTTGCTTTGGAGCTTAGCCAGGACTCCCACCAGAGGAGCATTGGTATACGTTGTGGGCTCAAGCTTGGTGGAATCAGCCCTGCTATCCTCAAACCCGTCATAGCGATCAGGCCCTCCCACAACTGCACCTGTTAATTCATTTGGGTTTGGTGCATCTCTGTTGAACCACAAAGTGAAACCTTCGGTACATGATATCTTTCTGGAATCCTCGTATATCGAAACTATGGAGGACCCTCTGTGGTGAGCTTGCTGTGGATATTTGTCGCCAAAACCCACCATGAAAGACATACGAGCAGGATTCTTGCCCAAAATGTAATCCACCTGCAATTTACATATACAAAGTGGATTTGTTAGCTACTAATTTGCTGGTTTTTTGAAATTATGATATGAAAAAACGAATCAAATTTATTTAACTTTGAATCTCTTATACTCTGAGAAAGCTGGAATGGATATACAAGTGTGCTCAATTCTTCTCCTCATTAATTAAATATTTTGCAACACTTGAAAAGTTATAATATGTATATGTACTTGTTGTTTGGCAAATGCAATAAGAATGCTTGGTTCATATGTTTGATCGCCACATTGCAGGTATTGCTTATATCGTGACAGTAAGTCACTGTAAACTGATACAAGGAATGATGTGCCTGTAGCATATTGTGTATTTGCACCATCTCTGACAAACAACAAACCTCTTGTACAAGTGCAACAGATACAAACACTGTTAATGAGCTTAATTTTGAAACTCAACAGATACAAACACTGTTAATGAGATTAATTTTGAAACTCGGAGCATGATAGGGAGAAACTTCCATTTACCAGGTGTGATGGAATTTTTGAATTGAGGACTTTGTGGAAGAACTGAGCAGAGGAACACTTCTGCTTGGCCTCTGAAAACTTCCAGGTTGGTTTCTCCGGAGAAATATGGCTGCCAGGTTTATTAGTTTTATGAGGATGTGGTCAGTTGAAGGTCAAGTGGTGAGTCTTAAACTTTTTCTCAATTGAACATTTGGTGATTCATATGTTTATGTGAATATGGACTTACACTAGATAGGTGGATTTGAACTCCTGCACATTTGAGATCCCAATTGAACTCATACTCATTGGAAGTACAAAAATTCTGGTGGAGTATGTATTTGGTATAATATGGCAATCCAGTTGCTCTATATAGCCACACTGCTGCCCATGCAAGCTCGTGCTGTAAGTTAGATAGTAGAGGAATAAGAAGACTTCAAGAAGTTACTCACTCTGTAGTTTAAATAAATAATAGTGTGAAGTGAAAAAGGAAGTAAAATTTATAATGTTAAGGAAAGATACATCATAGCCTGAGACAGAGCAATAGAAAGGGCATTCTCCATGATATGTTCCCCGGTACTGGTCAGCAAAACGAAAGAGCTGTACTAAATGACATATTCAATTACATGAGTATCATAAAAAGTTGGAGAAGAAAATTCATTAAATTAATTTTCAATTTTGAATCTAACACATGAACGAAAGAGCTGTACTAAATTAGTATTCAATTATATGAGTATTTTAAAATGTTGGAGAAGACAATTCATTAAACTAATTTTCAATTTTGAATCTAAGACACGAATTTTATAGGCATGTTAAAAATGGTCATTTTAAAGAGATTTTTGGAATATTTTGGAATCATAAAAAAAGTAAGAAACCTCAAATAAGTAATCTCACCCATATTTGTCTGATCCCAAAATATTCCAAAAATAGAGACATTAAATTAAATTTAAAATAAAAGTTGTGAAAAACATTCATCCACAAACAAATATGACCGATCATATGTTTCAATTACTAAATTTATCTAGATTGCAAATTCCAAGAACAGAACAGTGAAAAGAAATTCCTATCATATGTTTGTTTTAATTACTAAAGTTATCTAGATTCTAAATTCTAAGAATAGAATATAATAGTGAAAAGAAATTAAACCATTAACCTTCCTCTAAAATATCTCAATATCTCTCAAATCTGCGATCGCTGTTTTAAAGCAATAAAACAGTATAAGTGATTTTAGAGTACGCATAATCTTATACCGAAGTAGCTCTTTGGAGTAGGAGAATGGAATAAGGTTTGTCAATGGCTGCAAAGACGACGGAGGAAGCGGCCAATGCTGCAGCATTCTCTGCTGCAATTTCTGTCCCGTGAGTGGATGTATCTATTCTGTACAAAGTCCTTGGAGTGTCCATCCTCTCTGGGTTCTCCCAACAGTTATGGTCTGCAGTTGGATCTCCCACCTAAAAACAAAACCATAACTAAATTCATAATTGCTATTTGGTGTGATCCTTAGTAAATTTTGTTGTGATCCATGAGTAAATTTAGTTGGGATGGTAATTAACTCACCTGAACCCACAGCTGGTTTTCGGTGGCGCTTGCTTTGATGAAATAATCAGTTCCCCACTTAATGGCATCCCTAACGTTCTCCAACTCTCCCGCTGCTGCAAGTTCATCTCTGTACTGAAGGGCTCCCCATGCCAACATGGTAACGGTGAATGCCATCGGAAACCCATACTTCACATTATCCCCAGCGTCGTAGTAACCGCCCACCAAATCCACCTACATAAATACACAGTAAAAGCCATGTTGAACATCATTGTATCTTTCCAGACTTCTTGAAGATCTGCACCAAATAATCAATTCCTAATTTATATGGACAGAGAATGTTGATAAAAATCAAGCTGTTGCAAACTCATAACTCTAAATATTGGAGTAAGAATTCACATTGTAGGTGGGTTGCGGGGATGTTTACAATTAATAACTTAATTGTATATTTTCAGAATATCCTGAAATCTGATAGTGCTGAGAAATCAATTCCGAGAGATCAATTGTTTGATCTAAATAAGTTGTGGGTGGAGTATCAATTGTTTTCGCCAAAATAGATACCCTCGTTATTTTCGCATTGATAAGATCAGCGTCGTTATTTTGGCATTTTGGGTATGATTAACAACACTTCTAAAACATTCAGGAAACAACGTTTCTAAAACAATCCGGAACAGATGGCAATACCAAAATGAGAAGATATTGTTATTACATTTTGGATTTGTCCGTCTGTTAGAGCAGAATCTCCTCTCCAGCTTATCCTGTTGCTACTGCTGGACAGTTTCCCTGAACGTTGAGCCTCCAGAAACAGAATAGATTTATGCAGAGCATCTTTGTAGTCAAACTCACCCAACACAAACTGATGATGAGCAGACAGCACAGTAGCAAGAATTATACACACAAACCTTTCCACGGTAAGCCTGTAACCCATTTCTGCTGCAATTGATCAGTAAATGGCTACACAAATAAATATCTGCAAAAGTTGATGCGTATATATATTTGTAGTCTCACGCAACCAACGTGTAATGAGGAATAGAAACATAAAGGGGATTCGGTCTCTTTGTTTGCATGCATGTTTAATGTGGGGATTGTAGAGGTTTTGCAGGACAAAGAAGTCTTGCATGCAGGTTTGATGCGGTGCTTATTTTGAAGGGTAGAGAAGTCTTGCGGGTGTCAGCTGGACATGAAACGAGGGAAATTCCAGGAAAATATTAACTGAATGGTAAGTTTGTATAAGGTTGCCTCATCACCACTTCCCCTCACAGTACTATTAAACGGGTAAATGTTAAATTTTCAAGAAACACAAGGAAGATAACGAAGTTAGTTTTTCTACACAAACCTGAATATTTATTGAACATTTAATTTTTCCACACAAACGGAATATAAACTAACTACCGTTGCCTAAAAGATCGGCACTATGAGCATTTCTATTAATATACAAAATATTACCTATTCGAAAACCCGTAAAATTAAAGAAAAAATTTAAATGTATGTAATTAAAGTTATAATTTTGTAAATTAAAAAGATAACAAATTTAATTTTAAAATTTTAATTTATATACATATAATCAAATGATCAGGGATAAAGTTTAATTTGTAAAATTTAAAGTTATAATATACATTCTATCAATCTTGAGTTATTGGGAAGAGGTTTAAAGTTTAATTTCAAAACAGGAAGCTTTTATATACATTCTAGTTTTGCAAATCTGATAGAAAATGCAGATGCCATGTAATATCTCATTCCATATTTTGTTTAATGTTTTTTTGCAAATTTTTATTTAGTAAATTTTATAATTAAATCATTTTTAGGTTTGTGTTTTACTGTTGCAAATGGATTCCAAACACCAAAAGCCTTAAAACTCTTGTCATATTCATATAATTGTAAAAACAAGATGAATAACATAAAGTTTAACAACATATTGTAGAAATAATTTCACTCAAAAAGAAGTTAGTAAAGCTTAACATTTGAATTTGAGTTCTGATTGTTTAATAATTAAAAGAAGAGAATATAACAACTTATTATAGGTTTATAGAGATGTGTTTTTTTAGACATTCCATAATCTGATATGATACAAGGATTATAAAGAAGTAATTGCACCACATGTTGCAAATGAAACTCAGCAAGAGAAAGAGTAGTAGAGAAAAAATAAGTAAAATTTTTATGATTGCCATTTACTATGAACAAAATTGCCAATGGGTCAATTGCGAATACATAAATCCATTCTTCCAGGGTATGAGTTTTCTCACCACATAGATTCTTTATTAAAGAATGGTGTCCAGAGCTCAATTGCTCCATGAGTTTATGAGCCCTATACCAAAACAAACTATATTGAAATATTGAAATGTGAGACAGCTTAGAGATCCAAGCTTTACCCAACCATAAAATCATCTTCCATCAACATGTGCAGTAGGAATTAGTGCCACTTATTCATATAAATGAGTTATAATTGACCCATCACTGATCATTATTTTGCCTTGGAACTTTCCATCTCCCTAACAATCAATATAGTTGATCAATTCATCTGATAATAAACTATGGAAATGATTACTAGAGGACAAACATGGATGTACACAAAATCCAAACTTCGGCCAGGAGAGAGAGACTTCAACCATTTAGGAAATAAATACAAGTTGTTGGCATTTGGTTTGGAGAGACCCCATACAGGACCATACAAATTCCGGAAAGAGAGTTGGAGAGATGTAATTGTCTTGTGGGGAGATTTATTAGTTATGGACATAACATATCTATAATAAATTTTTCTTTCTATTATTCCAAGAACTTGTCTGCCTCTTCCAAATGGCCAAAATATTATTCTCTAAAAAATGTGAGAAATAAATCATAATCAATATTGTCTTTTGTTGTTTGGCCAAAATTGAGTTTGTTCATTCTATGTCACACTGAAAAATTGAAGTTTTAACAACATTGTGGTAGCCAAAATTTAATCTTGGAAAATCTTACCCTGTGGGGAAGTTGCTACTCGAGAGCTCTTTTTGGGTGTAGGAGAGGGCTTTGGCTTAGTCTTTCTCTTCTGAGTTAGATCATGAGTTGGATCAGTGGATCATGAACTTGATCCAGCCTTAGGAATAACAACTAGAATAAGAAACCATTAGAACACCACCCCTACCTTGCATTCTATGTCACACACAAAAAAATTACAGTCTTAATAGCATTGTTGGACTATTTTTATGGATTTTTTTTTGTCTATTTTAGTTAAATCCTAATGATAAACCCGACTTATAAGTTTTGAAACGTAAATCATTCACGGAAAAATGTATTGTCCACGGATTATATTATTCATACAACAATTACACAAAATACAAATTCATGCTGAAGAAAAACTATCAATCAAATGAGGTGAAAACAATGAAGCCATATGGCTACATGTTTTTTGGCTAGTGAATCTTAAGAGATCCAATCATTCCAGAGAATACATAGTAGAAATTGTTTGATCACCCAGTTTAATCAAAACTAATCATGTTACAACACGAGTAAGACAAAGTTCACTTGGAGCGGCCATATCAAAATATATATAATATGGTTTCAAAAGTTGAAATTGACTAGGTAAATGGACATCTCTAGAAAAAATTGAATATTTGAAAAAGCTCTAAAAGTGGGTTTCAAATATGAAGGTTATGTCATTAAAAAAAAGGCAATAATGATAACAAATAACCAAATGGTAAGTAGAAGTTCACGTGTATGGTTGTAGATGATGTGAAAATTTAATAATTAAAAAACCCTCACTAACTTTACGTATAAGCTCACTTATACAAATACATTACTTTACCTACTTTTACAAAACAAGTGATAAACACTTTTACAAAGAAGTTACTTTATAAATGAAAGTTGCATGTAATATATATATATATATAAGCAAAATGTTTATGATCATGTAGTTTAATCAAAACTAATCATGTTACAACACTAGTAAGGAAAAGTTCATTTGGAGTGGCCATATCAAAATATATATAATATGGTTTGAAAAGTTAAAATTGATTAGCTAAATGGACATCTCTGGAAAAAATTGAACTTGAAGCGGCCATATCCAAATATATATAATATGGTTTCAAAAGTTGAAAATGACTAGCTAAATGGACATCTCTGGAAAAAATTGAATATTTAAAAAAACTGTAAAAATGGGCTTGAAATATGAAGGTTATGTCATTAAAAAAAAAGGCAATAATGATAAAAAATAACCAAATGGTAAGTACACGTGTATGGTTATAGATGAGGTGAAAATTTAATAATAAAAATATCGTCACTAACTTTACCTATAAGCTCACGTATACAAATAACTACTTTATGAAGTCACCTAGTTTTATAAAACAAGTGATAAACACTTTTACAATGAAGTTAATTTATAAATGAAAGTTGGATGTGATATATATATATATATATATGCGCAAAATGCACGTTACATAACTTAAGCTTACAAGAATTGTAAAATGTAACTTAAAAAGAGATTTAACTCAAGACCTCTTACTATATAAAGTAACTTTTAACCAAGTGAGATAGTGCAAAACACATACTAATAGTAGTGGAGTGGAGGACAGGATTGTTGCTGTTGGTGTTGTTGGAACTTTGCCTCAGAGTGCATGCTTACAAAAAAAAAATACTTATCCAAAATAAAACAATTTTTTGTAAAAAACAAATAAGAAAATCTAATTCTCAACAACAATGAGGTTAAATATCAATTAACTTGCCTAAAAAATACAAGTTCTCCCTTTATTTTTTTATTTTTTGAGATCACATAGAGCATACTACTAAGAGAATATGTTGTTAAGAAAAATATTTTCAACACTGCTTCTAATTTGCCAGATTTTATAGAGTGCGGGGAAAAGGGAAAATGTAAATTATAAAGAGTATCAAACTAAGAATATAAACAGAAAAATGGAAAACTAACTCTATAATTATTATGTTTAAGTATAATTAAATTGTAATCTCATGACATAATGAAAAAAAATGTATCTTGGGAAAATAGACATCTTTATTTATGAAAGGAAAGATGTTATTAACTAAAACCAATTCTCTAGACATAATGGAATAAATTTTTTAGGAAAGAAATGTATGGAAATAATTAATATTAGAAATGGCAACACAAGCTCAAGATAACGATCAACAAAAAGAGTAGCTCTTTGAACATGCTATGATACATGTTCAGGATGATAATTCATTCCATATAAGCCAACCACCTTCAATAACTACTCACACAACTAGATCAAATATCATAGCTCTAGTATTTTATGTGGCTGAAACCCTCAAAGAGGGAAATACTCCACATCCCGAGTCAATGTGGCCGCTAGAGGAAATTTAACTACTGAAGGAGGAAAGAACTTTACATAAGATATTTCTCATGAAATCATTATTAACAGTGACTCCCCATGCTCTTTAAATCGACGTTATGGACCGATTGGGTGTTAAGTCATGGATCAATAGTCATTAATATCGAGGAGGATGTAAGCCTTTAGATTACTTTATGTCTAGAATACATCATGGCCATCAAGTTATGATGCAAATAATGCATAATAAAGAAACATGATTCTACCTAATAGACACATTAGACCAAGTTGAGCATAACTAACTCCTAAGTGTCTAACTATCCTAACATAAATTTCTGATTGGAACCTTTAACTTAATAA
>APFE030974515.1:1797-18598 GCA_000404065.3 Pinus taeda | reverse complement strand
GTCCATGCGGATGAGTGTGAGCTACAGGATGGTCCTTTGATGGAACAATCATGCCACAAGGATATAGAGAGTGGTCATTTGTGGGTAAACAATTTTATAAACATTGTAATAGCTTTTAGCTAGGTATGTTCGATTTTAATGATATTTCATTGTAATATTTTGTGACTATGATTAAGGGATGGACTCCCTTATAAGCCATTGAGTGAGGGGTGATAGATTATGTTTAACATGGTGGTAGGTAAAAAATTAATGGTCCATGTGGATGAGGGTGAGCTGCAGGATGGTCCACTGATGGAACAATCATGCCACAAGGATCTAGAGAGTGGTCATTTGTGGGTAAACGGTTTCATGATCATTGTAATAGCTTTCAGCTAGGTATGCTTGATTTTAATGATATTTCATTGTAATATTTTGTGACAATGGTTGAGGGATGGACTCCCTTATAAGCCATTGAGTGAGGGGTGAACACTCTCACGAGCATTTAATAATAAAACTAAACATTTGCTGGTTTTCACCCTACAAGGTTTTGAGGGTATATCGGTGTTCAATGATGTGATTGCTTACTATGTCAGTTTGATGATATTGATTTCTTATTTGATGTGATATTCTTAATGTCAAGTATGTGATTAATTAATCTAGTTAAGGGAATCATGAAATGGATGTGAGGTTTATCAGATAATTTATGTTAATATACTACAATAGTACTACAACAATGGTTGATAATGGTTATGCAACTTACTCTCTTCTATCGAAAGTTACTTTATGTACTAGTGAACATTCTATCTAATGGTTAATGAGGAATGTGGAATAATGATCTGGATAATTTGCGTAAAAAAAATTCTAACTCCGTGCATTTTTATGTGAGGTTGCCAAGAATATGTTACAATTCAGCACCTTGAAAACTCCTACAATACTTTTATTGTGCATACCCATCAAACTTGTCATTTCAATAAATTCAAAAATCCACCCAAAAAACTTCCAAAAATCCACACTAAAAACAAGTGATATTTTTAATAATATAAATTAAATTAAAAACACAAATGACGGAGGAAAAAACAGCTACGAGACAAATCCATGTACTTTATGTGAGGCAAATTATGACCATCACAATGTCAAAGCGATGCCACCTAAATCATCATACATTGCATTAGCCAAAACCAACGTGATGAAACTGTATTGTCGTATGGTGAACCTAATTATTTTAGGTATCCCGCTTTTACAAGTCCTTCCAATTGCTCTCAAAATTAATAAAAATTCGTTTTCCGGAATATATTGCAACACTGAGACTTGTTAGAGACGAAATGAATTTACAACGACAAATTCATTCTTATTCTGCTTCTTGAATATTCTTCCATAATACTTTGGACATACTGCTAAAGTAACTACCCAAAGTCCTTTTAATGAAATCTAGAATGTAACGAAGAAGGAAATCAATTTTCTAGAAACAAAGAATTTGAATGCCATACACAGCGAGACATCAGCTTCGGAATGGAATCCGGTGGGAGTGAATTCCGGGATCGTAATTGATGAATGCCCCTGGCAAAGGTAGATGTTGACTTCTGAGTAAATAATTCGGTGACTCACGGGATGTCCGTCCAACTGAAGGTTGTCTTTTTTCTTTCCCGATGATGAGCAATGAGCACTCCATCGAAATCTCTGACACGCGGATTTGGTGTGCAGGCCATACATGAACGCTTTAGTTCCCCCACAAATTTTAAAATTGAAAGGGGGGAGAACTAGAAGAAGTAAAAGAGGCAAGATTACGCCGTGAATTCCTCCTGTTGAAGAAATCGACAGTAACAGGTTGTTGGCACCGTTGCCGTCAAGTTTCGTTGGTAAGAAGACTATTGCCTATTTATATACCCGGGAAACCCTCAGATCAGATTTGCAGTAGCAGATGGATGGATGGATGGATCCCGATCAAATTAACTGCACATCTCGCATCACTACAATTAGAATTCAAGGGTTTCTTATCCTGTCGATCAGATCATTCTGGTACGTTTTGTTCTTTTGATTTTGCATTTCTTGATGGTTTGTCTACATTCATTTCCATAATGATGACTGCAAGAAACCCTTTTCTTGAAGTTTTCTTGTTTGCATTCGGTTTCATGGAGTTTCTGCTTTCTTGTTCCCAAATTCGTATTTCCTATTTTTCAAACAATAAAGAACGTTAACGCACCTCAGAGCGCAATTTTCAGTGAAGAAATGGTTTCGCGGCTACTTTTAAACCCGTAACACTGCCACTGAATACTCCTCTGGCTACCTTTAAAACTGTAACTCTGCGGTTGAATGCTCCTCTGTAGCATTTTACATTTATTGTATATGATAGGGTTGCTGTAGCCGGTACTTTTTCCTTGGGCTTCTAACTTGGAAACAATAAGAAGTACCAGTAACGCAATGTTTGAGGGGGATTCCGGGAAACATTTATGCAAGATTGTTTTAAATGGAAAACATTTGCGGTAAATTCGTACAAATTTTGAATCGTACGATAGCAAATATCTGAACTTCAGCATGAATTGTGTATTGATTTGGTTAAAATGTAGAAAAGCAGAATAATGGACACTTCCTTGGTTTATATGAAGGATTTTTCTGGAATGCTGAATGGTTCAGTGCTTTATCCCAAAGGTTTTGGCGTTAATATGGCGCTAAGACATGCTTTCTCTGATTTTTTTAATGCAGAAGCCTGCCTTTAGTTCGTAGATGCGGCAGGAGCTGAGTCTGAAGAACTGCGTTCTGTTAAATTCGCAATGGCGTCCCCCTTGGAGATTGGAAACGGTTGGCAGAGTCCTCGGATTTCATTTACTTTCGATTTTTCGCAGACGGAGACTGAAAGGACTGCAAACGACTGGCAGAGTCCTAGAATTTCTTTCTCTCTAAATCTCTCGCAAACCGACAGGATTTCGCCGGAGAAACGCAAAAGAGAAGATGTGACGGATGTTAATTACGACACAGACTTCGAGTTTTGCGTTATAAGTAATAATAATAATGGCCGGAATTCAATCAGAGGAGACACTCTGCTACCTATTGCGGATGAATTGTTCGCGGATGGAAAAGTTCTGCCCCTAATTCGTGGGCCCGTTGAAGCCCAACCTGTAACCATTGCTCACCATCTCAGTCTTGAAACTTCAAAGTGTCAGTCACCGGTTCGATCCAACTCTTCTCCTCCTTCAAAGTTAAGAAGTTGCTGTTGGGGAAATGTTGGTTCCAAGCCATTACGTCACAAGCCTCCTAATAAGTGGAAGGAAATTATGTTTAAGCTAAGCAATAAGGAAGTTGCTCGTGCAGAGAACAGAAGAACATCATCTAAGTTACTTGATCAAGATGGATCTGGCAATAATTATGTGAAGCAACAAACTTCTTCCACAATTTCTATGTGGCCATTTTCCAGGACTTCCAGCACAGGCGGGGGTGAAATGGAAGGAAACGGTTTATTCTGCTCCTTACCATGTTGCAGAATTCCTTCAACAGCAGAACTTAAATACAAGGCGGCTAGCACTGGGTGCATGTATAAGGAAATCGAGATTCTTCCAGGGCTAGTCGAAGGTTCGAAACCCTTAAAGGCATGGGGTATAAGCCATAAAGTCCAATCTGACTCCCCATGCGAAAGAAGAATTGCCAAAGAAGAAACGAAGACCAAACAGACCGCTTGCAGCGGCAAACAAGGCAGTCCTGTACTCCCCTCATCGAAAACAAGCGGAGGTATAAACAGTCCTGGAACGGTTGTTGGGAACCGAAGGTTAACGGTTCGAAACTTGGGGAGGTCCAGGTCCAGTAGTACTGTTGCAGAAGCTGCCAGCTTTTTATCCCCGCGGCCAGGAAGACCGCTGGCGGACGGGTACTTGCCACCGAAGGCCAACAACTCCGTGGGAGGAGGGGTGAGGGTGACTCCTGTGTTGAATGTGCCTACTTCCATTGGCATTGGCTATGTGGGAGGCAGGTCCATTGGCGGTGGTGGCCTCTTTGACTTGTTCTCCAAAAGGGAAATGAAGCAAGCACAACCATCTGTATATAATCAACGTCATGCCTCCAGCAATAGGAAGAATGGCTCTTGAATCCCACTGCCTATAATCTCATCTGCAGAAACAGAAACCTGAAACATGACCAGAGGTGTGGTAGGTATATACCAAATTTAAATGAACTATTTTGTTGGCTCGTGCTGTCATGTCAATGCGGAAAGAGGATTAATTAAGATTAATCTCTTTTTAATATAATGCTTGTGCTCTGTTTAATATATTTAATGCCCATATTTGTGATTTCCTCTGCTTCAACGCAGCTATTGAACAGCAGAACTAAGTCCATGGGATTTTAGGAGGTAAACCTTTAGCATCAAGTAACACGATATGGTACGAAATTAAGAGTTTTAGGGTTGGGCTCGGATTGTTTTTATGATTCACTCTTATTATCATGATTTAAAATAATTGTCATGATTCCATTCTCTTTTTATAATTATGAGTAATTCATAAGAAAGTATATGATTATGTCTAATGCTTAAAATGTCACTAAAACAAGTAATTTAGTTTAATTGTAATTGATTTATCTTTAAAATATTTTGTAGATTAAGATTGATTAAATTTTAATGTACAATTATAATTTTATTAATTTTTTTATATATTAAATTTTGTTGAAAATATTTTGTTCATTTTAAATTACTTATATATTTAAAAAATTAATCAAAATATTAAATTGATCAAAATGAATCCCAATAGGGAGAAAATTATTATTCAATAAAGTGCTTGTGAGAAGACATGACAAGCCTATGAATTAGTATTGAAAGGAAATATATTAACAATTAATGATGAATACGTTAAAGATTTATATAATAGAAATGTTAAAAGGATAAGTTTGTATATTGTAGTCCAAAAAGAATATTATAACACAAGTATTGTATGGGGATGAAGGTGGGATTTGGGAGAAGTATTAGAGAAAACATTATTATGTTTTTCTAATATTTTTCCCTAGCCCCACTCTCATATAAATATTAGCAACAACATGTTATGGGTGGGAGAAATATTAGAGAAAACACCTTGGGGGTGGGGGGTGATAGAATATTGGAGAAAACATATTGGAGGTGGGGGTTAATATTGATGTTTTCTCTAATAGCTACCCCTTGCCCAACCCCCACCTCCACCACCTCCACCTCCACCCTCTATTATGTTTTCTCTAACATTTTCCAACCCTCATATGAGGTTAATATGTTTTATCTAATATTTCCCTCCACCGCCACCCACAATCTCATATTATGTAATATATTTTCTCTAATATTTCCCACAACCTCCTCCATCACATTATTTTTTTTTGTAATATTTCCTCCCATCACCACCCTCAAATGGGGTGGGGTGATGTTTTTTGTAATATTTCTCCCCAACCCCATTATGTTTTCTCCAATATTTTCCTACAAGCCCACCCTCATATGATGGTGAAGGTAGGGGCCAAGGAAATATTAGAGAAAATGTATTATGTTTTCTCTAATATTCCCCTCCAATGCGAGGGTGGGGGTGGACAGAAATATTAGAGAAAACATATTGGGGATTGGGGGAAATATTAGTGAAAGCTATTGGACATAATGCTTCAGGAATTTTGTCTTGTAAATAAATAAAGTATGAGAATGTAAAGATGAATAGATCTTTAGAGAATGAAACAAAGGGTCGTCCTATTGTATAAATGTGATTGTACATTAATGTAGTTCATCATATGTAGAGTTACTCGTTCCTAGATTGACATGGTATCATTGCCAAGTTTAGGCGCTTCAACCATGCTCAGTGTAACTCCTTTCTCTTTTTGTCACTCTACCAATTCTCTGGCATCTTTGCTTATTGCTCTATTAGCTCTTTGTCATCTCTACTTATCACTCTATCATCTCTTTGTCATCTTTGCTTATCACTCTGTCAGCTCTTTGTCATCTCTGTTGTGATTGCTTACTAGCTCCATCCGTAAAGAATTTGCATTTGTTTTTCATGTTTGCATTTCGATGCCATTCAAAACTCATTATTTTTCTTTGTAGCTTTGTATTTCCATTCGAATTTGAAACCCTAGCTCGCGCTCATAGTCTTTCACTATTTAGTTTTCTTTCTCATCAATTGTTCCATGACTTGACTCATACTGTTATCTCTACACTTGAGGTTTTTTGGTATAAGAATGTGTTTCTCCCTAACCTTTTGAACTCTAGCTTCTATTCTCTTTCTAGTACCTCATCGTAACACTCAGTCTAGAGAATTCTCGCGAGGTTTCCATCTAGTTAGAAGACCAAGTCTATAAAGAATGATTTCAAGGTATTCATGGAAGTGTCGTATCCGATTTCTGTGGAAATGTGTAATCTTGGGAAAAACATCTTTGTGCTCATGTGAATACCAACAAAATCACACTATTCATGTTCTTGTTAATGCCTCCATTTGAAGTAATGTTATTTGTTATTATGAAAAAAAGGTACACTCACTTGTACACAACAGAAGGCACTAAGAGTCAGTAAGAAGCATCTATAGAGGACACATTTTGAGCTAAATACATTATGAAAAACAAATATCTAAATGTTTTCCTAAAGTTGACTTCAAAAATCAACCCTTATAGGTGCTCCAAAGACATTTGTTTGCACCCTCACGACTTTTTCTTTGATAGTCGCAAGGGTCACGAGAAACCCAATCAGCACTTTAAGAGGCACACTTGCTTGAAAAACATTCAAACTCTTGACATGATATGTTGATCGTTCAAGCCTTAAGCCTTAATAAGCTTTAATGACAAGAGGATGGTAGATCTCATCTCATTTATGAGCCAATTAATGTGCCAAAGAAGGGAGAGAGTGTTCAAAAATTCTATAAATGCAAGAGCATGGAGAAGTCAAAACAAGAAGTTGTTCATTGTTATGTTGCCAAAACTACTCCAAAGCAATCAAACACACCAATTCTAAGAGGATTCTTGATCCAGGTGGATGTTGGTGGCCACCCACCTATCCCATTTGGACCCCTACAACTGTCTCTTTCAGTTTTTCAATTTCTGTAATTGTAGCACAATTTACTATTTTTAACATTTTTTTCGGGTCCTGAACTTCCGGAGCCGTTTTGAGGCCCTAAACGACGTTTTTTGGGAAATCTGGGGGCAACATGGGTCCATGGACCGATGCTGTCTTTCCCAAAGTGGTAGTTCTCAGATAGATCTTTCTAACGAGCTATCATACGCATCAACGGAGATCGTATGCCAAAGTTATGACCCCGGGAAATTGATGTACCAATTTACCCAAAACGGGGCCGACAATTTGGCGTTTCATCTTCTAGGGTTAGGTTTTGGAATGTGAAGGGTTTTCCATTGTTTCTCAACAATAAATAGGCCTTCGAGCCTCATTGTAACAGAGTTGGGAACAGTTCAGAGGCATGTAGCCCACATCTCTTCTCAGAGATAAGCTACCATCGCCCTAGTTGGTTTATTTGCATTTCTGGTTGTAAGCATATTTCGGTATTTTCCATTAATGAAATGAAGCATTATTTCCGCTGCATCTTTGTGTATATGGTTATCTCTGTATTTTATTGTGTTCCTGTTTAAATCCGGATCAATTCCACCATTTGAGAGAGTTATCTTTGCTTTGAGAGGGCAAGAGCTTGTAAAAGAGATTGAGAAAGAGAAATCCTTGTTGAGAGCTATTGAGCACCATTTCTCAATCAAATCTCTTCAAGCATCTTTGAATTTCATTTGTACCTCTTCCACTACCAACCATTAATAAAGAAGACCCTTTTCCTACTCATTTGTTGATTTGTTTTACTTCATTAATATTGTCTCATGTTCTTTTAGTTTTTGTTTATGTATTGTTTCCACTTAATTCAATGTTTTTTTAGTCCATGTTTAATCACTAACATTATTCATAGTTTATATATTTCCTTGGAGGAAGCAACTAGCTACAAGGAAGTTGAATTTGGGACTCATGTACAACCAAACATACAATACCAGAATGGCGACTCCTCTTGCTTGCGTTTTTTTATTTTTTATTTTTATCTAATTGGTTGTTTTTGCGGGCCTTTGCTCATTTTTTTCATCTATTTTTAGTCACTTTAATTTTCTAAAGCTTTATATCTCTCCCTTGGACCCATCCATGACTTGGAGGTCTTCTTTTTTAAATTTTCGAGCCCGTCTCACGGCTTTTTACAGAGACAATCACGTGGATCACGAATCTGTGCAGAACATAACCCATGAGACACACAAATAATAAAAATCCTCATTGTAAATTCTTTTTCTTGAGTGTTTTGGAAGCCCTTAGTGATATGCCTACACTCCTGCAATTTTTTACAGTTCAGATAGGCTTTAATTATGCTTTGCTAACCATCTTAAGTAGAGTAATTTTATTATCATTTGCTTTAAAATTTTGTATATTGGGACTAGGTGTAGTGTGACTAAGAAGGAGTGTAGTCTCTCCCTCCCTTTCACCCTTATGGCGAACCTATGGGGGAATCCGAAACGATTCTAAAATACTACCTACCATCTCCCTTTTTAATTGGACAATTACACTTAACTTAACTAGGAAAGGAGTAAGTGACCCTAGTCCGCACATATTTTATTTTGTTTGCAATCAAATTCATTTTTGGGATGAGGAGTTGGTGTTAGTAAGAAAGAGAGTATGCCTTGCCCCCCTTGCACCCTTGTGGCGAACTTGTGGGGGAATCAAAAACATTTCTCAAAGCACTAATTTTCCATATCCCTATATGCCCACATAATAAAATAAAGAAAAGTAAGTGGTCCATTATCCACATATCTTTTTATTTTCTTGTAAGGAACAACGTAACGTAGTGTAATTAGGGGGAATTGTAAAGGATCATCACATATCCACATCATTGCAATTCAAACCATTTGCATGTTCAACATTCACTTTGCACACACCATCATATCACACACTAAATTAATTTAAACTTTGTTCAAAGCTTATCCCCTTTTGGACTCTTTTTACTTGTTTTATTTTGAATTTATATTTTGGCACACTGGAAGAAAAGAAAAGACTCTTTAAAAAGAAATCTTAACTTGAACACATTAAATTCCCCATAGGGGTCACAAAATAATTTATAGTTCAGGTTAGGACCACGAGGGTAGGAAACACATAAGCCACCATGGTTGTTTACACTTAAAATATAAAAGTTTTCTTTTTAGGGAACTTAATCCTACACCACCCAGTGAAAAAATTGGTAATGAGTAGAAGCCCATGAAGGGGCAAGGCTTAGACAGTGGATTATCATAGGCCCCCTTGTTGTCTCCCGACACTTGGCAGGGGTTCTGGGTCCAAAATTGATAACTACAAGCTGTGGTTCACTCATTCCCATTAGGAGTAGGTAGCTTAGGGGTTAAATATTAGGGCATATTTCCCTATAGGTGGTGGGTGCAGGAGCACTTTCACCTAGAGGTGATTCAATCAAGCTGCTGGAAGTGTTGCCTGTATTTTTAAGACATGTCCCTATTACCCTCTCATTATAACCCTCTTCCATACCTTGGTTGGTATTTGGATGCTGGAAGTGTCGCTAGTACTTTCGGGACGTGACCCCAGAACCCTTTTATAAAATCTCATAAGGTCCAATTATTGATTGAGTGGAAGGATGCTAGGTATTTTAAGGATTTTTACCATATGCAAAACCTCACAAACATTTTTATTGATTGTTTCACACATTAAAGAATTAAAGGGAAAATTAACCATTCACTTTTCCGTTTGTCTTATGTATGTGATCCAGTTAGTTTGCTAAAAGAATCCGATGGCAACCGTTGTCACACACTTTCTAGAGCACCATAGGGGACCCCACATTTCTCACCGCTCTAGGTGTCTAAAATACCTCCCACTCTTGCTAGGAGGAGTCCCTGGTTTCTCACCACAACATTGTAGGGACAACATCTAACTACCTTGTTTGGCACATGGTCCATCGATGCTACTTTGTTAGGCTCTAGTTCCTCTCAAGGTAACACCAACACTACCTCACAGGGTACCCCTACCAACACTACCGCTATCAACACCACACCGCAAGGTCATACTAACATGGAAAATACTAAAAATACCATTTGTAGCTTCCTTGAACCTCCAAGATCTAATGAAACTCACTAATGACCCAATTGTACATAATTCCTAATGGTACCCTATGCTAATGAAGTTACCATTGGATATCTCTAGATTCGAAGGAAAACAGGGGGAAGACTTAGCTAACCATATCATGAATTTTAATTTATGGTGCTCCTCCAAAGACATCATTAAGGAATCAATTCGACTGAGACTATTTCAACACACCTTCAGAGGCCCTAAAGTGAAATGGTACGTTAGCAAGGTCAGAGGCTCATAGAAGTATTTGAGTCTTCAACCAATTATTTCCTCACCTTCTTCCAGCTCCCAATTTTCCATGAAACTAGGCTAGAATTGCTCACTCACTTTCAACAAACCGCCTCCCCCATATTCCAGGCCATGTTCATGAATGGAAAAGGAGACGTTATTGGAACCGGGATCACCACTACGAGGGCTGGGGGTGAATCAATGGTAATAACAATTACAAAACTTTCTCACTCAAGAGAACCAACCAAATGAGCAACCGTTCTTCTCATATTTGTAATCATATTTTTAATTTTCAGAAATGGTTTAAATCAATAAATTCTTTGTTGGGTTGTGTTATATTCTTTCCACAACTAGCCCATGTAGTTAACCAGGGGGTTAGAGGGAGGGGGGGGGGCAGAGCCCCCCTTCGTTGCGCCGATTGTGTAGCGGGGGGAAGGGGCGGTCATAGGGGGTTTGAGGGGTACCCATAACCCCACTTTATGGGGTCCAGGGCAACGCCCCAGAAAATTTTGGTTTTGGACCCTATGTCGGGTTGGGTGGACCCACCTATGGTTTTGTGCATGACTTATGCACAAGTTTTTTGGACGCGATGGTTTCTAGTCCATGGTATTGGATGCGATGGTTTTCGGTCCATTGTATTGGATGCTTCAGCATGTATAAATATGTATTATAACATTGAAAGGAACACAATGAAAAACCAAGTTGGTAGTCCTAGTTTTGGAATCCAGGGGAAATCTCTGTGTATATGTGTTTTATGTGTTATTTTCTCGCATTGTTTATTTTTTGTGTTTAAGAATTTGTATGCAGGTAATTTCTGTACAGGGTTAAAACCTACATTTGCTATCAAAGATTTTTTGGCTTCAAGGGGATGCCTTTGTAGCTGAGGGGTTTCACTTCGACCTGTGGTAGACCCTATTCAGTGGGAGATCTGCGAGATCGGTTCTAGTGGTGAAAGAAGATGGTGAGTAGTGGAAAGATAGAGATGGAGAAATTTAATGGTTAGAGTTTTGAGTTGTGGAAACTCAAGATGGAGGATATGCTGGTGGATAAAGATCAGTGGATCATGGTAAATCCGAGTACTAAATGAACGAGAGTGTCCGATGAAGAATGGAAGAAGTTGGATCGGAAGGCAAAGAGCATAATACGATTGTGTGTCTCAGATTCAGTATTGTTGAATGTATCAGGGGAAGCTACAATGAAGGATTTGTGGGACAAGTTAGGGACTTTGTACCAATCTAAGTCTCTGGTGAATAAATTGTTCTTGCAGAAAAAGCTATATACCCTAAGGATGAAAGATGGGGACTCGGTGACAGAGCATCTGAATGCATTTAATACTGTGGGAAGTCAGATATCATCTATTGATATTAAAATTTCGGATGAAGATAAGTGCATCTATTTGTTTTTTTCTCTACCAGATTCGTGGGATAGTTTGGTTATTGCAATAGGTAGCAATGCAACCGCCTTGCAGTTTGATGAAATAGTATTAGCCTTGCTGACAGAGGAGATGAGACATAAAAACATGGAGAGCCAGAATGGTGATGCCTTTCTGTACAAGGATGGTCCTAGAACATAAACAAAAATAATTCATCAAGTGGGGGATCTAAATCTGGAGGGAGATCTAAATCTCCAGGAAAACCTGTAAAGGTGGTGTGCTGGAAATGTGAAAAGGAGGGCACTTCAAAAGGGACTGTAAATCTAAAGCTCCTGACAAAGGAAATGGATCTGATGATGCTCCTTCTATAGAGGCAAAAACCACCTCAGATGAAGGTGGGGATGTGTACTTGGCTTCTTCAAGTACACATGTAGATCATGAGGCATGGTTGATTGACTCAGGTGCATCCTTTCACTTCACTCCCCATAGAGAGTGGTTCTGTGATTATGAGAAATATGATGGTGGTGATGTCTTCTTGGGGGACGACAGGAAGGCTAGAATCATTGGTCGTGGAAAATTAAAGTTGAAGCTACAAGGTGGAAGGGTTAGAATATTTCCGGGTGTTCTACATATTCCTGCATTGGCCTGAAATCTGATTTCTATAAGCAAGTCGGATGATGCAGGTGTAAAAACAGTGTCCGAGAAGGATACCTGCAAGATGGTTCAGGGAGCATTGGTATTGATGTAGGGAGTTTTGATTGGAATTCTGTACAAGATACAAGGTAGCACTATTATTGAGGGGTGCAATAGTTCTGTGGTTCCTGAAAGTGGACTAGAAAATCTAGTGATATCTGGAGAAAAGACCATGCTATGGTATCAAAGGCTTGGATATATTGGAGAGAAGGGCCTTCAAATACTTCATGGTAAAGGTATGGTAGAAGGTGTGAGTAATAGCTCTTTGGATTTTGATTTCTGTGAAAATTGTGTATATGGGAAGTAGAATCAGGTGAGTTTCCCCTCTGGTGGTAAGACAGCGAAACATATATTAGAACTTGTGCACAGTGATGTGTTTGGACCTGTGAAGATTCCATCACTGGGTAAGTCTGTGTACTATGTATCATTTATAGATGACTTCTCAAGGAATACATGGATATATTTCCTAAGAAGAAATCTGAAGTCTTTGACAGGTTTAAATAATTTAAGGCTTTGGTGGAAAATGAGACAGAGAAGAAGGTAAAGGTGTTGAGGACAGATAATGGTGGAGAGTTTTGCAGCAAGGAATTTGAGGAATTCTGTAAGAAGCTTCGTATATCACGGCAGAAGACTACTCCATATACACCTCAGCAAAATGGAGTTGCAGAAAGAGTGAAAAAGACGTTGATGGAAAGGGAAAGAAGCATACTTAGTGGTGTCGGGTTAGGATAGGAATTTTGGGTAGAGGTGGTGGATACTGCATGTTACCTGGTCAACAGGTCACCTTCATCAGCGTTGGAGAATAAGAATCCACAAGAGGTATGGACTGGTAAGAAACCCTCTCTTTCACATCCGAGGGTATTTGGATGTGATTCATATGTAAATGTTCCAAAGGAGAAATGAACCAAGTTGGATAGTAACTGAAAAGTGCATCTTTATTGGGTATAATGATGGTTTAAAGGGTTATAAGCTTTGGAACCCAGTAACAAGGAAGTTTGTGTACAACCAAGGTGTGGTGTTTAGACATGTGAAAGATGTTATTAAACATGAAGTTCAACCAAAGGAACCTGAGAAGATAGAGTTTGAGCTAAAGGAGGAAGAATCAGACTCTACAGCAGAGGAGTAATCAGAAGATGAAGAGCCACAAACTCCAGCTGTGAGAACATCAGTTCGAGAAAGAAGGCAACCAAAAAGGTATAGTCCATTTGCTTTCTGTTCAAAATTTTCTTTATCTATTACTGATGATGATCCCAGAACTGTGAAGGAAGTAGTAGTTTTAGAGGATGGAAAACTCTGGAAAGAGGCCATGGTTGATGAAATGGAATATTTGCACAAAAATGAGGCTTGGGATCTGGTGTAGTTGCCAGCTGGAAGGAAACCCATTGACAACAAATGGGTGTTCAAGAAGAAGACAAATGCAGAAGGAAAGGTGGAGAAATACAAACCTCGATTGGTAGCAAAAGGTTATTCGCAGGTGTTGGGAATTGATTTTGGTGATATTTTTTCTCCTGTTGCCAAGGTAACTTCTATTAGAGTACTTTTATTTGTTGCTGCTGCTTTTGATTTTGAGGTAGAACAGATGGATGTGAAGACAACATTTCTTCACAAGGATCTGGAAGAGGAGATCTACATGAAGCAACCTAAAGGCTTTGTAGTGAAGGGTAAGAAAGAACTGGTATGCAAGTTAAAGAAGTCTTTATATGGGTTAAAACAGTCACCAAGGATGTGGTATCATAAATTTGATACATTTATACACGGACTTGGCTTCACTAGAAACAAAGCATATCACTGTGTGTATTTTAAATTAATTGGTGACCGTGTTATTTATTTGGTCTTGTATGTGGATGATATATTGCTGGTTGGAAATGACAAAAGAATTATCTAGGATTTGAAGACCCAATTGTCCTCCAAATTTGACATGAAAGATCTTGGTGCTACAAACTATATTTTGGGCATGGAAATTAAAAGAGATTGGGCAAAGAGGAAGCTCTGGTTAAACTAGAGGAAGTATGTCGAGACAATATTGCAGAGGTTTAATATGTAGGATAATAAAATGGTGAAGGTTCCTATTCCTGTAGGTGTAAAGTTATCTGCTGAACACTGTCCCAAGACACAAGAACAGGAAGAGGATATCCCCCGTGTTCCATATGCAAGTGCAATCGATAGCCTGATGTATGCAATGGTCTGTACTAGTCCAGACATTGCACATGCAGTGGGAGTATTGAGCAGGTTTATGTCAAAACCAGGGAAGGAGCATTGGACAAAAGTGAAGCGGGTTTTCAGATATTTGCATGGCACTAGTGATTATGGTTTGTGCTACCAAGGAAGACCAGGATTGGACAGAGTTTTGGATATCAGTGGCTTTGTTGATGCAGACTGGGCTAGAGATTTGGATCAGAGAAGATCTACAAGTGGGTATGTGTTTAACCTATTTGTAGGTGTAGTCAGTTGGATGAGTAAGAAACAATCTATAGTGGCACTATCAACTATAGAGGCAGAATACATGGCAGCCACCATGAAGCAAGGAAGCAGTTGGTTGCAGAGATTGTGGTTTATTTATGGGTTAGTACAGGGTTATAGGATATAATGTGATAGCCAAAGTGCAATTTTCTTGGCAAAGAACCCTGCATATCATTGAAAAACAAAGCACATTGATGTTCAGTATCACTTTGTGAGGGATATGATAGAAGAAAAAATGTGTTGCTGGTAAAGGTGGACACTTTGAAGAATACTGTAGATGCATTGACAAAATCTATGAGCTCTGAGAAGTTCTCTTGGTGTAGAGAGACAATGGGAATTCAGGGTTGGAAAAATGACTAAGATCTGTTGTGGCCCCCTGTGGAAAGAAAACAACAAGCGGGAGAATGTTGGGTTGTGTTATATTCTTTCCACGACTAGCCCACATAGTTAACCAGGGGGTTAGAGGGGGGGTAGAGCACCCCCTCTAACCCCCTTCATTGTGCCAAATGTGTAGTGGGGGATCATAGGGGGTTTGAGGGGTACCCATAACCCCACTTTGTGGGGTCTGGGGCAGCGCCCCAAAAAATTTTGGTTTTGGACCCTATGTTAGGTTGGGCAGACCCACCTATGGTTTTGTGCATGATTTACACACATGTTTTTTGGATGCAATGGTTTTCGGTCCATGGTATTGGACGCGATGGTTTTCGGTCCATGGTATTGGATGCTTCGGCATGTATAAATATGTATTATAACATTGAAAGGAACATAATAATGAAATCTATGTGTATAGGTGTTTTATGTGTTATTCTCTCGCATTGTTTATTTTCCGTGTTTTAGAATTCGTATGTAGGTAATTTCTGTGTTGGGTTAAAACCTACATTCTTCAGATGATGGAGCACACCCAAAACCTTTCCACACACTCTAGATTTGATTGAGATAGGAATCTTGACCAAATCAAGTCACTTACTCCACTAGCATTTTGATATTTTTGTTAGGCCAGGTAGTAACTCCAATAGGCAGTAAAACTGATTCATTCTATTTCATTAGGTAGGCTATTATTATATACAAAAGGGTGTGACTGATCAGTTCATCTTCTGATCACTGTTCACATTCCTAATTTAACTATTTACATAAATTCACCCAACCGTGAGGATTAGGTGTCAATATTCCCCCCCTTAATCTGAAGGGATGTTGGTGAGTCCAAGCATCGTTCTGAATCTTTCAAGTTTTTCTCTTCCAAGTGCTTTGGTGAAGATGTCTGCAATTTGCTCATTTGTGGAACAATGGCAGAGATGGATTGTTTTGGCCTCAACATGATGTCGGATCAGATGATATTTAATATTGATGTGCTTTGTTCGATCATGGAACTTTGGGTTCTTGGCCAACTTTATTTCAGAGGTGTTGTCAATCATGAGTGGAGTTGATTGTAATTGTTTTACCTGCAAATCTTCAAGAATTTTCCTGAGCCACACAATTTCTTTTGTTGCTTCAGTTGCTGCCACGTATTCTGCTTCTGTTGTAGAATATGCTGGAACTGATTGTTTGCGTGATATCGAGGAGACAACTCCTGATCCAAGACTCATAACATATCCTGAAGTAGATACCAAAGTTTCTTTGTCTCCATCGAAGTATGAAACAGAGTATCCGATCAAAATGAAGTCATCCACCTATGTGTACTTGATTCCATAGCCTTGAGTTCCCTTCAAGTACTTTAGAACTCTTTTCGCAGCAGACCAATGTCCTTCACAAGGCTTTTGCATAAACCTGGAGAGGATTCCAACAACAAATGAGATGTCTCGTCTGGTAGTAGTAAGGTATTTGAGACTTCGTACAAGCTGTCTATACTTTGTTGCATCCTCAAATTCCTTTCCTTCAATAGATGTGGGCTTTAAGTTTTGTTCCATTGGAGTAGTAAGAGGATTGCACTCTGTCATGCCAAATCTGTTTAACAAATCTCCAATGTATTTCTTTTGAGAAAGAAATATAGACTTTGGATGTTG
>APFE030974504.1:0-47764 GCA_000404065.3 Pinus taeda | reverse complement strand
GCACCTCCAAATAGGTTAAACACATACCCACTTGTAGATCTTCTCTGATCCAGATCTCCAGCCCAATCTGCATCAACACAGCCACGGATATCCAATACTCTGTCCAATCCTGGTCTTCCTTGGTAGCACAAACCATAATCACTAGTGCCACGCAAATACCTGAAAACCCGCTTCACTGCTGCCAGTGCTCCTTCCCTGGTTTTGACATAAACTTGCTTAATACTCCCACTGCTTGTGCAATGTCTGGTCTAGTACAGACCATGGCATACATCAAGCTACCGACTACACTTGCATATGGAACACGGGACATGTCCTCTTCCTCTTCTTGTGTCTTGGGACATTGTTCAACATATAACCTCACACCTACAGGAATAGGAACCTTCACCAGTTTACTATCCTGCATATTAAACCTCTACAATATTGTCTCAAGATACTTCCTCTGGTTTAACCAGAGCTTCCTCTTTGCCCGATCTGTTTTAATTTCCATGCCCAAAATATAGTTTGCAGCACCGAGATCTTTCATGTCGAATTTGGAGGACAATTGGGTCTTCAAATCCTGGATAATTTCTTTGTCATTTCCAACCAACCACATATCATCCACATACAAGACCAGATAAATAACATGGTCACCAATTAATTTAAAATACACACAATGATCTGCTTTGCTTCTGGTGAAGCCAAGTCCCCGTATAAATGTATCAAATTTCTGATACCACATCCTTGGTGACTGTTTTAACGCATACAGAGACTTCTTTAACTTGCATACTAGTTCTTTCTTACCCTTCACCGCAAAGCCTTCAGGTTGCTTCATGTAGATTTCCTCTTCCAAATCCCCGTGAAGAAATGTTGTCTTCACATCCATCTGTTCTACCTCAAAATCAAAGGCAGCAGCAACAGATAAAAGTAATCTAATAGAAGTTACCTTGGCAACAGGAGAAAAAATATCACCAAAATCAATTCCCGGCACCTGGGAATAACCTTTTGCTACCAACCAAGCTTTGTATTTCTCCACCTTTCCTACTGCATTTGTCTTCTTCTTTGAACACCCATTTGCTGCCAATGGGTTTCCTTCCAGCCGGCAACTCCACCAGATCCCAAGCCTCATTTTTGTGCAAAGATGCCATTTCAACAACCATGGCCTCTTTCCAGAGTTTTCCATCCTCTGAATCCACTGCTTCCTTCACAGTTCTGGGATCATCATCAGTAACAGACAAAGCAAAGTTTGAACAGAAAGCAGATGGACTATACCTGTCTGGCTGCCTTCTTTCTCGAGCTGATCTTCTCACAGCCGGAGTTTGTGGCTCTTCATCTTCTGATTCCTCCTCTGCTACAGAGTCTGATTCTTCCTCCTTTAGTTCAAACTCTATCTTCACAGTTCCTTTGGTTGGACTTCATGTTTAATAACATCCTCTCTGAACACCACATCTCGGCTGTACACAACCTTCCGTGTGACTGGGTTCCAAAGCTTATAACCCTTTAAACCATCCTTATACCCAATAAAGATGTACTTTTCAGTTTTACTATCCAACTTGGTTCGTTTCTCCTTTGGAACATGTACATAAGCATCACATCCAAATACCCTCAGATGTGAAAGAGAGGGTTTCTTACCAGTCCATACCTCTTGTGGAGTCTTATCCTCCAACGTTAATAAAGGTGACCTGTTGACCAGGTAGCATGTAGTATCTGTTGCCTCTGCCCCAAATTCCTGTCCTAACCAGGCACCACTAAGCATGCTTCTTGCCCTTTCCATTGATGTCTTATTCATTCTTTCTGCAACTCCATTTTGCTGAGGTGTATATGGAGTAGTCTTCTGTTGTGCTAGACCACACTTCTTACATAATTCTTCAAATTCCTTGTTGCAAAACTCTCCACTGTTATCTGTCCTCGGCACCTTTATCTTCTTCTCTGTCTGGTTTTCCACCAGAGCCTTAAATTCTTTAAACTTGTTAAAGACTTCAAATTTCTTCTTAAGGAAATATATCCATGTATTCCTTTAGAAGTCATTTATAAATGATACATAGTACACAGACTTACCCAGTTATGGAACCTTCACAGGTCCAAACACATGACTATGCACAAGTTCTAATATTTGTTTTGCCCTCTTACTACCAAAGGGGAAACTCACCCAATTCTGCTTCCCATATACACAATTTTCACATAAATCAAAATCCAGAGAGCTATTACTCATACCTTCTACCATACCTTTAACATGAAGTATCCAAAGGCCTCTCCAATATGTCCAAGCCTTTGATGCCACAGCATGCTCTTCTCTCCAGAGACCACTAGATTTTCTGCTCCACTTTTAAGAACCACAGAACTATTGCACCCATCAACAACAATGCTACCTTACAGCTTGTACATATTTCCAATCCGAACTCCCCGCATCAATACCAATGCTCCCCGAACCATCTTGCAGGTATCCTTCTCGAACATTGTTTTTACACCTTCATCATCCAAATTTCTAACAAAAATAAGATTTCTGGCTAATGCAGGAATATCTAGAACACCTGGAAGCATTCTAACCCTTCCACCTTGCAACTTCAACTTTACTTTTCCGCGACCAACGATTCTAGCCTTCCGGTCATCCCCCAAGAATACATCACCACCATCATATTTCTCATACTCACAAAACCACTCTCTATGGGGACTGAAGTGAAAGGATGCACCTGAGTCAATCAACCATCCCTCATGATCTATATGTGTACTTGAAGAATATAAGTACACATCCCCACCTTCATCTGAGGTGGTTTTCACCTCTGCAAAAGAAGCCTCATCAAATCCCTTTCCTTTGTTAGGAACTTTAGATTTACATTCCCTTTTGTAGTGCCCTTGCTTTCCACATTTCCAGCACACCACCTTTACAGGTTTTCCTAGAGATTTAGATCTCCCTTTAGATTTAGATCTCCCACTCGATGAATTATTTTTGTTTCTGTTCTGGGTCCGCCTTTGTACAGACAAGTTATCACAATTTTGGCTCTCCATATTTTTTTGTCTCATCTCCTCCATGAGCAAGGATGAGACTATTTCGTCAAAATGCAAGGCAGTTGCATTGCTACCTATTGCAATAACCAAAATATCCCACGAATCTGGTAGAGAACACAACAAACTGATGCACTTATCTTCATCTGAAATTTTAATATCAACAGATGCTAACTGACTTACCACAGTATTAAATGCATTCATATGCTCTGTCACTGAGTTTCCATCTTTCATCCTCAAGTTATATAGATTTTTCCACAGGAACAGTTTATTCACCAGAGACTTAGATTGGTACAAAGTTCCTAACTTGTCCCACAAAGCCTTCGTTGTAACTTCCCTTGATGCATTCAGCAATACTGAATCTGAGACACAAAATCATATTGTGCTCTTTGCCTTCCGATCCAACTTCTTCCATTCTTCATCGGACACTCCCGTTGGTTTAGTACCTGGAACTACCGTGATCCACTAGTCTTTATACACCAACAGATCCTCCATCTTGAGTTTCCACAACTCAAAACTCTGACCATTAAATTTCTCGATCTCTATCTTTCCACTTCTCACCATCTTCTTTCACCACCAGAATCGATCTCCCACTGAACAGGGTCTACCACAAGCCCGAGTGAAACCCCTCAGTAACAAAGGCGTTCCCTTGAAGCCAAAACAACTCTAATACCAAATGTAGGTTTTAACCCCGTACGGAAATTACCTGCATACGAATTCTAAAACACAGAAAATAAACAATGTGAGATCATAACACATAAAACACATATACACATAGATTTTCCCCTGGATCCCAAAACCGGGTCTACCAGCTTGATTTTTCATTATATTCCTTTGAATGTTACAATACATATTTATACATGCCAAAGCATCCAATACCATGGACCAAAAACCATCGCGTCCAATACCATGGACGAAAAACCATCGCATCCAATACCATGGACCGAAAACCATCACTTCCAAAAAACATGTGTGAAATTCATGCACAAAACCATAGGTGGGTCCGCCCAACCTAACATATGGTCCAAAACCAAAATTTTCTGGGGCGCTACCCCGAACCCCATAAAGTGGGGTTACGAGTGCCCTTCAAACCCCCTGTTAACTACGTGGAAAGAATATAACACAATTTAATGGTGAATCCAGGAAGGGACAACATTGCCATATAAGGAGCACAACTATTTCCAAAAGAAGGAAAAGGACTAGGATTCCCATCAGAGGGGTTTGCTTGATTGGTAGACTCATGAACTATTGCAATTAGTCTCAACCTAAGATCTACTAAGGAGGTGTTCCATAGTGAGGATGTTATTCTATGGTTAATTAATTGATTTTAGAAATTAAAGAAACAAAATAAAACAAAATGGTAGCTAGGTTGATAAGGATTACCAAGTCACTATGAACTATGGAATACCATTTCCAGTACGTGTAGGCAATATCCCTTAATGTTTTTTTTGGTGTATCATAGATAACAAGGAAGTAGACTCGACTACCTATGGAAAGATATCAACCTATAGGGGACTTCCAAAATATACCCAGAGGTATCTGGAAGCACAGTTCGTGGTAGTGTTGTCTAATGCATCTTGTACGATAGGAAGTATTCTGATATACTTTTCATAGGTGGAGCACATTCTGATATACCCAAGGGTATGTGGAGAATTATATGATATGCTTACATATGTGGAATACCGACTACCCCCAGAATGTAACGCAGACAAGTAAAGACATCTCCTACATTTAAAGATGTCAGAACACATCTCTAGCCTAGACCTCTATGTGTGTCGTTAATGTTCCAAATTCTCCTTATATTGAATGAGTAAATTTTAGAAGTTGATCTTCAATTATGTTTCAGTTTCAAGGCTCAAATCGATGTCACATGAACTCCTATGATGCAATTAACATGATGAAAATAACTCATTCATTTTGATGAAGATCTATTTATGGGAAGGAATAAACAAGTAATGATGCAACAAGCAAAGAGCTTCCTAACTATATATTTCAATTTAACTATTCTGATGCAATTCAAAGCCTTAAAATATTCCAAACCATGCAATGTAATCTATGCACAATACCCCTAAAAACTATGAAAATGTAATTTATGCAAAATTTCCTTTCCTGTTGTGAAAATGAGAATTCTAATTATGCAAATTTAATCTATGCAAGATAATTCTTCAAAAGAAACACAAGATGGTTCCAAATAAGCAAAAGAACAATATAACAAGACTACTTATGAACATCAATCCCTTCCTTCATTAATGCAATGAAAGAAACAATCAAGTGTAAGAAAATTCCTAATGGAATCAAATGTAATATGAGATTCCATTAACAGAGGACTCAAACTAGAATTGGAAGAGAATTACAAAGATAAAAAAGAGATGACACTCAAAGGTGATTAACATACAATTTTACACAATGGATTGGCTTTATAGAGACAATGACCGGTTCAAAGAATCAGGAAAAATCATTGAAACAAAACAACAATTAGAGTAAGGAAAAGGAATGTAAAGTTTAGCATCCTACATGATCAACACAGGTGCAGAATAGACATCAGTGGGGATCAATGTAGCTATAGAGAAGAGTAGCTACGTTGGGATGCTTTGTCTCAAAACAGAGATTGTGTTGGGGAAAGTTTGGTCAAAACACCACACGAGAAACCCAACCAAGCTCAAAAATGTGTTTTCTTGAGGTCAATTACTATCTGAATAAGTCAATTAAGGTCGCTTTGAAAGGTGAAAAACTATCAAGGCCACGGAAATCACTAAGGGAAAAATTGATCCTAAGTGGAATTTCCAATTTGTTATATGGAAAATTCACTTATGCAAATAAAAATGAACTTCCTGGATCTAGTGGTCTAATCTAAAACAATAGAGGGAAAAAATATCAATGTTTTCCTTAGAGAGATTGGACTACAAAAAGAGACCTTCTTGGAATCCATAGCAAGTCCTCCTCTTCTCTTCGCTCGTAATCTCCAATCCTAGCTCCATGAACTATAAATGGAACCTACAAAATTGACTAAAAAACAAGCGAAGGAACTACAATATCCACATAGCATAATCCAATATCTTTGTTCAATGATTCAACATGGAATTGAAATACAAGAGCATAAGCATAAAACAAGTATAGGAAAACAAGATGCTTTTTGTATTAATACGTAAAGGAGAGAGTTACAACCATGTATATAAGCTGACTTTGTAGATGTCTTCCCAATTGACTTGTCTGTCCTTTTCACAAACCAAACCTCCACACTTGACCCTAATGCAAATGAATGATGATTCCTTAAACGCAAATCAAGAGCATGAGGGCACTAGAAATTTCCAAAATCCAACCCAAACTCCATGGTAGGTAGTAAATTTATAGTGTAAACATTGTAGTTTAGGGTTTACCAATCTAGGCTAGAGATCCACTTATGAGGGAGGATAAGATCAAGGGATAAGAGATAAGATCACTAGAGTAGGATTAGACGTGAATTCGATATCTCTATCCATGGTAAATGATTAAAACCACCTCAGAATATTCTAGAAGGAGAAGATTCAATTTTTTTTTCTTGAAATTCTAGAATCAACACACATACAGAAAGGAGCAGCCTGCTTTTCTCAAGGCTAGTGATCAAGTACACAACTTGCACCCAATGTAGGTGGATAGGAATAGAGATTGTGTTGGGCCTAAAAACATGGTTTTTTACCAGATAGACCCTGTTGTCTTGTTGAGGCCTGACCCAAGTTTGGAGTTAGATAGCCAAACAAATCCCTGTACTAGTGTCCCTTTTGGCAATAGTCTGTGAAGCGCAGATTGAGGTCTCACCCGAAGCAGTATGGGAGGATGTTGGAACCAGGTTTCCACACCCTTGAGATGTCTGAGGGGTCCATTTAGTCCAATGGTGAACACCTTTGTGTTGGGTGCTTCGCGCACTCTCCTATCCTATGACGCCTTTGCGCCCTTTTTATACTCGCCCTCGTGCAGCCCTAACCAGGGGTTGTGGGGCTTTCGCATTGTTGGAGCAACGATCTGCACTATTTCCCCAAGTCACACAAGGGATCTTATCTATCTTCTTATGATTGTTAGTTATCTTCACGTACACAAATGCCTTATATTTTATTTACTTGTTTAGCACATTCATATAAGTTTGCGTAGTAAATAGACAGTAAACTTGCAATTCATACCCAATATACCTAAATGCATAAAAATTGAAAAGATACATAGAAATATGGTAAAACTTCTTCTTTATTAATGCTTTCAACTAGTTACAGACTCAACCTGCCCTGCGCACTTAGCTACAGGGGTTCGCGTACTCAGTTGCGGACTACTAGGTCTCTGCGCACTCAGCTACAAAGCCTTCTCCTGCTCTACAACCCAAAGACACGACTTACACTTCAACTCAATGCTTCATTGATTCCTTAGATTCATTGATCCATCCTTCGATGATCTTTCTTCACACCTATAGCCTCGCTCCATTTATACATCCCATGGTCCGTGAACCATGGGTAGATCTTTCAAGTCGACATTACATTAAAAAAACGAGGGTCGACAACCTTATGACTCTATTATGACTTCACGCTCGGTGCCCACAAATTGCGAAGGCTTTACAATGGACTTAGTCAAAACTTGGGTTGTAAGCCCCAAAACATGCCTTTGGGGGGATCCCATGCCCAATAGGCCCCCAACACAAACATCGTGACTCGCCCTCGAGTCACTCTATCAATGCAGAGATCTTCATGTGGAGACCCTACAACTTTGCTCAAATGGCTACAAGGTCAGCAGCGCACTAAGCAACTTGTTCCGAGACTGCAGTGTCAGAATTGCTTCCCCAGATCTGGTCTTCCATCCCTGCATCTGTGCAAGCTTGCCTTCAATTGTTGTTGTGATTATGAAGGCCTCATCGATCCAAGATGAATGCACACCTTCAAAGCAGATTCTCTGTGTCGCGTTCTGTCTACTTGATCTTTAAGTGCTTTGGCCTATTACATTCGCGCGAGCCTTTGAGTGAGGGCCACTGTCTGCACAGTCCCTTTGATGTTGTCGTAGTACAGCTATAGCTCACGTGCCTCTATTTCTAAGCATTGAATGTCCAGGTCCTCCTACAAATTTGTGAGGACCTCGAATGATTCTTCCAACATGCAGTCCCTTACTACACTGCTGATCTCCTCCATCCCCTATGTAATGGCGCTGGCCCGCAGTTCCCTTACTTCTAGAGGAATGGATAGCTACGCCTTCAAGCATAGCTCTATTATCTAAAAGTTCAGATCCAGCTAAACCTTGGCCATTTCTTCTTGTGCCTCGCGCACCCCTCCTACTAATCTCTGGATGCGTGCCTCTCCTAGTGCTTCTGTTGGGATGGCCAGCTTAGGGACTATCTAGCAAGCTTCTCCAAGTCCCTGCACCATCTATCGGTTCTGAGACATGACCTCGTCATGCTGCAAGCTCAGTTATTCCATGTTGATCTTATGCTCACTCAACACCTACAACACATGGCTTTCCCTAACCTACAGTTCTGCAGTAATCCCATCCTGTAGAACATAGAGTGCCTCCCACAGGAGCACATCCATTTTGATCCCTATCCCCTTCAGTGTACTAATCGTAGGTCATTCAGCCTCATTTGTCTTAACCAATGCCCCTTATGGCAGCACTATTGTGTTGGTTGTACGAGCACACATCATTTATTCAGCTGTGGCTGTCCCAATTACGAGGTTGGTCGAGAGAGTACCAGCCTAAGGAGCACACACCTAAAACTATGAATTTGTGCTCGAAGGGCCCCCAACACAATCTGATTCTCCACCATGAAGTTTTCGAGGGCCTCTATGGTGACATCATGCATCGTCTCTCCTATATCATGCAGATCACCCTCAGTAAGGGTGATCAAGTCGATCGATAGCTTGGATGCTTTCACCTTCTTGCGCAGCCCCGTCTGCTCGCTCAGGCACTGGTGCTTCAATTATGTTGATGTTATTTGTGGGTCCACGCCACCCTCCTCTTCCTTTGTTTCCATCTCTCTCCTACTCAAGTGAAGGCGACTTCTGGCCCTCGCACGCCTTCTCTACTACCTCTTGTGTTGCTGCTACTGTGGCATTTTTATGTTTTGCTGCTATCTGCGCAACGTCCCGCCCCTCCTACACTTTTGTTGTTGTTGTTTCTTGCCTTCCTTTTTCTGCCAACTATGCCATGCACACTTTGGCCTTCTCCTTCTTCTTCTACGTAGCAGACTTTTCCACCACGGGGATGTCTGGGGTGCGCCATTCTGGTGGTCACATCTCCAATACAGCGAAAATCACATCATTTGTGGCTATGAAGGGTAGCTCACTTCATTTCTTGGGCGAGTCCTTGCATGCTTTGAGATAGATGTGATGAAGGTCACTTTAAACTCTATGAAACTTTGCAAGCTGTTGTAGACAGTGGGTGATAACCGTAGCTTGCAGTTAATCCCCATTCTGATGTTCATATCCATGAACACCTGTAATATCTTACTGTAGCGGATTCGGTTTGTGTCCTTAGTGGCCCATAGTGAAGCGTACTTCACGGCCTCCGGGGGACCCCTTGCAATCATGGGGAACTAGCTATCCTCCGGAAATTCCCCTGCCACCAACACTATGGATAGCAGAAGCCATGCATAGTGGAATGTTTTTCCTTGTTCCTGTGCCTCGTGGAAATTCTCCAGGAACTCTTTGCACAAGAATTCAGACCAGTTAAACTGGACCCCTTATGCGCACTGTTCAGCAAGTTCCACCACTAACACGGGTACCTCATCAGCGCAGCACTTCCACGTGAGCTTACCTACCAGTATCTGGGTCGCAACTTTGACTACTTTGTTGTTGATGTTGGATATGGTGTAGCCTCTTTTCTTCTTCTCCATCTTATATTTATTTTTCATAGCCTCCGCAATGGCCATATCACTGCTCTTACCCTTCGAAATGTCTGCGGGGTCCTCTCCTTTACACGAAAGTCGGGTAATGTGATGGATTAAGTGGTTTGTGATGGGGATGGGCTCCTCCAGCCACAAATACCCACCATGCAGCAGGCAGAGCAGTTGCCTGATGATGAAGGTCATTACCCCACCACCTCATGGACGTAGCACACAGTACCCATTTCAAAGCCTTGAAATGTTATTGTTTTGACACCTCTCTTCAAATCTATTCAGAAAAGCATCTACCTCACATAACCCATCATAAGTAGGCAGATCCCTTACCTTTATTGTTATGCAATGCAATAATCTCATCATCATGTTACAGTTCAGCATGGTTACCTCGTGTAACCAGTTCTACCATCGTTCTATTTCCTCATCCAAATCTGATGTACAGGAGCTTTCGTGCTCCCATGAGATTTTTCCATCTGCGGTGGGATTTATCTAGTCTTGCTCTTGTGTGGTTATCTTATAGATGCAATCTAAGTCATCGTCTCTTTCATAGTCACGCACTTTCTCCGTGTAGCGGGATCCTTCTACAGGGTCCAAAGGGACGACTATGCGCAGGGATTTTTTCTCAAAGATCATCTTGCGCTTCTTTAGGTTTATCACCTCGTTCATGTCAGTGGCCCAATCTATTCCTAATAGCGCAAGGTAGGGATTTCTGTCATCTACAATATCTATCACTTCGAAGTCTGCTAGCGTGCTCGCTCCTTCAATACCCACTATGATTCGCTACAATCTCCCCATAGGTATTATCCTTTGTTGATTCGCCATTCGCAGCTGGATAGGAGACCATTGTAGTGTAGGCCTTCCCATGCACTCCCATGTCTACTTTGGCAAAAAGTTTGCATCTGATCCTAGGTCCAAAATCACTTGGTCCATCTCATATTCCCCAATCTTTGTGCTCAACCTCATTTCTCTTCTTGTCCTCGTCATGTGCTTTCCAATCTCCCAGACTACATGTGGTTCTCTTGGCACGATCCCAGTGCATCTATTAATGAGTTCCTGCAATTCTTTTACAACCTTACTGTCATGCAGTAGCTTCATGCATGTTTCTAGGAACGTTGTGAGCATCGATGGATCCATTTTTGGCTTTGGTCTGTCTTTGCTTCCTGGAGTGGGCAAATCAGCGAAGCTCTTCTTGGATTCCATGAAGGTTTCCTTAGCATGATCCAAATCAAACTCTGGTTCTCTTGTCAAAGCCTTGCAAACCCAAGTATTATCTTTAGGCTGCACACCTTTATCATCGCCAGACATAATTCCACTTTGGACCACAATATTCACGTTAGGATCTTCCTCGCATAGCTTAGACCTCATCATCTACAAGTTCTATGTCGGGGGAGGTTGGAGCGCTCCCTTGTCGCGCAACCTAGCTATCAGTGTAGGAAAATCCTCTGTCTCATGGTAAAAAAATGTACAATATAGACATGACGATCGCATTGGATTCATACAATCATGGGCATAATGTCCTAGCCCTCTGAAATTGTAACATATTAGCTATTCGGGACCTCTTCCAGGTCCTCCTCCACCTCGACCTTGTCTGCGCCCCTGAAATCTGATTCGAGCCATTCTTGTGTTCTAGTTAAGGGGTTGTGTTTCGGCCTGAACTCTATAGGTGGGAGTCCTATCCATCATTAGCTCATAGCTTCTATAGGCATGCTCATCATGTCCCATTGATCTACAGAAATTATAGAACAACTGTTGTGAATTCTATGTGTACTTCTACAACAGATGACATTTGTCAGTACTATGCTTTCCCCCTATTTGACAAATCGTGCACCACAAAGCAGGCAGCACGCTAGGTCCTACTTGTGCCTCCGGTCTTAATGGCATTGGCCCTCCTCCCGCGAGGTAATTCGTGAACATTGGTTAGTGGTCCTTATCATGACCCTAACCCTTACATTTAACACACCGTACCTCCTCGCGCACCTCTAAGCGAGTTGTCTTGTCCTGTTTCAGACTCTACATCTCAAGGCATAAATTTTTCAACTATACGTGGATATGTTGAACTGCTAGGTTCAGATCTTGTATCGCTCCAAGGCCTCTTCCTAAGTCATTAACCTCTGTTGTGATAGCGTGTTTCTCAAATGCGGAATTAGCGATGCTACAAACCATTCGCGATGATGTCCATTTGCAAAAGTCATATTGGCTTCGTGAATTGTGCACTTCAGTCTTTGATCCAACCCCCAAGGAGTCTTGCTTGGTAGCATTGTGATCTCCTTGAACCCAATGATCGACTGTGCCTCTAACTTCAACCTACTAAATTCTTTGTTCAGCGCAATTTGGATTGCCAAGGGAATAGGAAATGAAGGGTGGTGGCGGAGGTGGTATGGGTGAATATGGGGGTGAAGGCGATTACACTAGTGGTGGTGTGGGTGGCGGTGGTATGCATTTAATCCTCTACCTTATCAAATTGATCGCACTTCTTAGTGAGACCTTTACGATCTCTTCCTCACCCCCTCGCGGAGGTGAAATCAAGGGGCTAGTTTCTAGTTCTTTACTTCCTTCGTTTCTGTAAATTCTTCCACTTCCCATAGCCCCGAACATCAATGTATTCGCATAATCCTCTTTTCACACAGTATCATTTTAATCCAAGTGTTCAGAGATTTAACATACGTACCTCGTGGTCCTTTGAGAAAGCATCCTTCTGCCTCACTATAGCTAACTAAAGTATCTACCCTAACCCATTAATGAATCCTCCTATAATCTGATTGAGCTAGTGATCAATAGCATGCACAATCTTATCCTCTGATGATTCCAATCTGCGCACCAATTCTCGAGTCCACGCAATAGTATTATCAAGTTTCCACCTTTCTTGGCTATCTGTTAGCTTTGTGATCCACTCGTACAGCTCAGTAGGGAAAGACGCGAAGAAAATTTCGTAGATTTCCGTGTACAGGTAGTAGTCTAACCACTTTTCCTTTGATAGTCGCAGATTCTTGTTCTCCTACGCCGTCAATTCGTGAATATTCCTATCCAACCAGTCTTCAATTTCTTTCTTAGTCGGATTCTAGTGATACGACATCAGACATCTCTATGCAGATTCTGGTCCCAGCAACAAAACAATTTGTTTGCTTGTTAGGGCTTGACCCAAGTTCATAGTTAGATAGCCAAACAAATCCCTATACTACTGGTCGTTCGGTAATAGTCCGTGGAGTGCAAACTAAGGTCTCACCTAAAGCAGTATGGGAGGATGTTGGAACTAGGTTTCCGCACCCTTGAGATGTCTGAGGGGTTGATTTAGTCCAATGGTGAACACTTTTGCACTGGGTGCTTCACACGCTCTCCTATCCTATGAGGCCTTCACACCCTTGTTATACTCGTCCTCGCGCAGCCCTAACCAAGGGTTGTGGGGCTTTCGCGCTGCTGGAGCAACGATCTACATTGTTTCCCCAAGTCACACCGGGGATATTACCTATCTTCTTATGACTATTAGCTATCTTCATGTACACATATCCCTTATATTATATTTACTTGTTTAGCGCATTCATATAAGTTCACACAGTAAATAGATAGAAAACTTGTAATTCATACCCAATATACTTCAATGCATGAAATAAGAAAAGATACACAAAAATATGGTAAAACTTATTCTTTATTAATGCTTTCAACCGGTTACAGAATCAACCTTCCCTATGCACTCAGTTATAGGGGTATGCACACTCAACTACGAACTACTAGGCCTCTGCACACTCAGCTGTAGAGCCTTCTCCTACTCTACGACCCAAAGACACGACTTACACTTCGACTCAATGCTTCATTGATTCCTTAGATTCATTGATCCATCCTTCGATGATCTTTCTTTACAGCTAGAGCCTCGCTCTATTTATACAATCCCATGGTCCGCAGACCATGGGTAGATCTTTTAAACCGACATTACATTACAAAAACAAGGGCGGACAACCCTATGACTCTATTATGACTTTGCGCTCCGCACCCACAAATCGCGAAGTCTTTATAATGGACTTAGTCAAAACTTAGGCTGTAAGCCCCAAAACATGCCTTTGGCAACATACCCAAAAAAGCAAACTTTTTGGAGAAATTATTCTTAGGGCTTTACAAAGGGATTATGTCAAAGTGTTGAGGGATGTTGATTGATCTAGTTTTGAGGCCTTTTGGGTTGATGTGACAAAATGGCCTGTAACACTTATGATAGAGTTTTCAATTAAATAGATTTTGCTTGTTTTCATTGAATAAATCTATTTTATATTCATTATAATAGAATCCAAGAGCTTTCATAAAATAGTTTTAGAATAAGAAGGGCATCTAGAGTGGGAGGGGTAATCTATAACCCCAAAGAACAAATGGTTTATAACTTTGTGTGGGGCTTAGGAACAGCAAAAAAGAATCAAGCTAAACTCTAGACATTGTGGAAAGGACTGAAGATCATCATAAGAAAAGGGATAAAGAAATTAAAGGTCATGGTGGATTCTATTGTTGTTATTAGAAAGATCTCCAAAGCGACATCAGGAATTACTTATTGTTTCTCTTCAATTTTCCATAAGATATCATTGCAATGGAATTTTTTGAAGAGATATCCCTTCGTCATATACTTATATTCCTAAATGATGAGGTGGAAAAGATTGCTAAGCTAGGATTAGAGCTTGAGCAAGAAACTATTGAATCACATGACGAAGGAAGGAATTTTGCCCCAATCCTATGAAAAATGAATGGACTTAGTGAAAATGGTTTGGTCGATGCCTCAAAAGAAGCTCATGGTAACTGGAAGAAAATAATTAATGAAGCTTTCCAAGTAGAGCTTCACTCATCTGGCATTGTCAATTCATATGTCCATCTATGTGGATGGGGTGAGATCACCATGTATCATTCTTCGTCTATAAGTGAATGCATTCAATACAAATGGCCAAGATGGAGGATGTATTATAATGGTGGGTTGTTATTTTTCCTAATTCCAGTTATCCGATTGAATTACTCTGAAGCCTCTTCAATAAATTTTTTGCAACAAGCCTTCTGCTTGAAGTTATTCAGAATGGCAGAGGCAACCAGTTTGAGATCTCACATAATGCTAGAATTAATATGTTTTCTTGAGATCGTCATGGATGGAGCGTAAAAACAATGTTAAATTGGTGAGAACCCTGGACAATTGCACTATCTCCTTGTTATTCATTGTGTTCAATTCAGTGGTGTTGTAGTTGGTATCTTATTTTTATGGCTTCCATGGAGATTTTGGTTCTAGAAGGTGGATCAGATTGTAGGAAACAATTAGTGGAGAGGTTTTTCAAGATGATAATGGGATTTTCTAAAATATCCATCATAATCTTGGATCTCATGGAGCATGAGAAGGAGGAAAGGTTTATGCTCATGGAAAAAAAAAATTTGGTTGGTTGCAAACTCAAATGGAAAGGAACTTCTTGGTTTAGAGACATATCTACTCCTACTTAAGACACATTCAAATGAAGTTGCAAGGACTATATAGAATCTTGATGACATGCATGGTTTCTTCAATTTGGCACCCGACTCTCCTAAGGTTGATGTGGCTAGTTTGGTGCCCTGTGATGGATAAACCCATGGAAAAGAGGTAGTAGTGGAAAACAAGTTCGAAGTTGTCACCTCTAGGGCATCCTACATAATATGCTTTTATGTATTGTAAGTTTGAACTATTTTTGGGGAAATTTTGTAAAATCTGTGGGAGGTTTCAATGCAAAATAGTAGTGCAAAAAGCCCGTAGAGGCAAGCAAATTTTGTTGTGATGGTATTGGAATGTTGAAGCAGCAGAAGTCATAAAAGCTTGAAAATGGTTATGGACTTGAAATCCATATTTTATAATACAAAAGATAGCCATTATGTTTTTAAAAAAATGGTATAATAACTTTGAATGCTTTCATAGAAATATAAATTGGAAGCCTTTGATAGAGTAAAAGTTTGATTGCTTTCATAGCTTAAGAATATAGTTATCTTTCATAGCATAGAGTTGGTTTTTGTAACACCCCACCCCACATTTACCCATTTTTACACGCTTACTAGGGTAAATTTGAGTTGAGAGTTACTATGCATGACCCAACCTCCAAGATGTAGTTACAAAAATGGGGTCCACTTGTCTATAATTGACTACAAACACCTAGAGACACATGATCACATTATTATCAAAGCCTAACTTTCCCGGGTGATCATTTTCCCTGAGCTTAAACCACTCCTTGTCCAAGATTTCTTCTTAGTCGCACAGATACAAGTCTATCAGTGCATTTAGAGACCTCTAGCCACACAGATAACCCATCCTCAGTGCAGTTGTGGCCAAGATCTCCCAATTCTGACAGTGTGGCCATAGACCTTGTTGAGAAATTTAGGGCCAGCATTCAAGCTAACTACCTAAACTTTTCTAGAACTCTGTCAACAATGTGTATAAGCCTTTATGTTTTTTTCTTAGGCTGTGTTATGGCTCATGCTTGCCCAACACATATTATTAATTTATACAAACACTTTATGACTATGGTACATCTAGGTCATGAATGCATAGTTTGTTCATTGTTTTCATTAGTTTCATTAGATGTTCATAAATAAGGTTTACTACCCTCTCATACTAGCTGCAATAAAACACAGATTAACTCATGCATCCATATAAATTATCCAAAAACCTGTCGAACCATGACACAGATCAATAACAAGAGCAGTTCATGTAATAAGAAATGTCTTATGCATGTAACACCCACATAACCAGTAATGAAGCCATGACAAACCAATCACATAGTCAACACATTGAACCAAATCTTGTGCTTATTGATCTTCATTAAAGAACACATATTAACATATGCATAGTACCCACTAAGTCGGGGAGTTCCACATTCCACCCAACCATAGATTGGGCTGACCAATCCTTTCTTCCAGTCCAGTCACCCTCATGCCATATTTCAAGCCTAAATTTAGGAATACATGGGATAAACCAAAACATAACCATACAGAGAATCCATAGGAAAACCACCTCCACCCTCAAGCCACTGTGATATCACCTAAGACAAGGTCTAAAAATCACCAAAACCAATACAAGCTTGGATGTCTTAGAATTTCTTCATCGTACCCTAATTGTTAATCAATAGGAAATGGGTAGGTGGGGTGCCTAAGGAGACCTATTCAAATGGATAAGTTAAGCATAGATATGCAACAAAATATATAGACAAATAAAACCTCATGGGCAAGGTAAAATAAAAGCAGCAACAACCCACCTCTTGTGAACATATAGCTCCAGATGGGACTGGCGCTAGTATCAGCTTAACAGTGAGCAAAGACCTCTTGGGCACTTACTATCAACGAATTTCTTTTATATAGGAGTCTCCTCCCATTGGATTATTCCCATTGATTCTTTTGCTGCTGATTCCTCCTCCCCATTGGATCACTGTAGTAGGATTAGAAGCCTCTATCATTGAATTAGTGGAATAACCTGCCTCATTTAGCGGATTAGAGCTACCCATAGGAATTGACTAGTCCATAGGATTTTTCCTGTCCCCACCCTCGTATCAAGGGCTCACTAGAGAAAACCATCTCCACCCTCAACCCTTGGGATTTTCCTGAGACCACCTCAACTAGGATCCAAAATCTATTGGCATCTAAATCTCAACGAAACATGGAACCCACTACATCATGTTTATCCAGGAAATGACATAAGGAAAGGTTGTACATGACTGTCAATCCAAGAAAATATCCATGATAATGATAGCATAAATGACTAGCAAACCAATGCATGAACCATGGATTCAAATACCAGCAAGATAATCAAGCATGCACATTGTTACCTGCAAAAATCCTCCTGTTGGTTTCTCTTTTCTCTATTCTTTTCTTCCCTCGCTAGCTATTGTTCAAACCTTTTTCTTGGCTGCTAATCAAATTTGCATTGTGTTGCTTACTTTCCTTGCTTATCTCTTGTTTGTGTCCTTTTGTTGTAGTTTTCTCTCTCTCTCTCTCGCTTCTTCTTGGTGCCACTCAAATTCATTGTGTTGCTTACTTTCCTTGCTTATCTCTTACTTGTCTCCTTATGTTGTAGTTCTCTCTCTCTCTCTCTCTCTCTCTCTCTTTCTCTCTCTCTCTCTCTTTTCCTCTCTTTTCCCAAAGATAATGCTAGAATGTTCTCTCTCCAATTTTCTTTTATTTTGTCTTTTTCTTCATTTTTTCCTTGCTTGCATATTATTTTACTATTTTTATCCTTTTCTTGTCTCTTCCCCTTCCCCACCTATTGGAGTGGAATTTCTTTCATTTTCCTTTATTTATTTTGCATTTTTGTCTCATGTCCTTGTTGGCCTATAATAATTAATTTGCCATTTATTTCCTTTTACCTCTTGCTAATTCCAATTTCCATAGCCAACAAATAATTAACCACAAGTGGATCCTAATGTAATGTTTTTCCCTTCATTCATCTTGGAATATGTGTCCCATGACCTTGGTTTGATTTTTGCTTTTACAATGTCCATACATTATTTATTTACATGGAAATTCAGCCCAGGGTTGTTACAGTTTCATAGAATATATTTGCATTTATTCTTCATAGATTAGAATTGCACTTTCATTTCACATACATTAAAATTCCATTGCTTTCTCAATTTAGAATCTATTGCTTTCTTTAGATTGAATATTATTGTATTCCTAAAATAATTTGCATTTTGCTTTCATAGAATGAATTTATGGTTTTCATAAGAAAATGTGTATGCTCATTTTGGATATCATTTCATGAGTAGGATTTTATTTTAAATTCCAATCTTGCAATTCCTTCAATAGATTAGATTTCCTTCTAAAATTGAAATATAGTTTCCTAGCATATATTGAGCAATTATGTTTCACAAGTGTACAAACCTTGATTGATAACTTAATGCTAGTAATTTAACTCACAATTAAATTACCCAACAACTTGTATCAAACATATGTAATCGTTGATTTTTTTCATGTGAAATAATGATTTTATTTTTGTTATAAAGAAAAAAACAACATGCAACCCATTCAACACATAAGATGGGACAACAAGGCTACATGTATTGTTTATGAATCGCTTGCTACTATGGTACATTTTTTTATTAACAAAATCATTTATATTTTTCCATAAATGTAGATATACTCACTACATTTTATTTATATGTTTGTAGATGGAACATGAAGAGGTCAAACAAAATCAAAACAATAGACAAAAAAATTGACAAAATGACCCAAGAAAAATATCCATTGGTAAGATAAATAAATGAGGGATACATGCAACTCATTGAAGAAATAATGGAAATTTGATTGATTAATGATAATCAATATAATTGAATGTCACAAGTTCCATATTGTGGTATGTTTGTTTGCGAAAATCAAACATGTTGTTTAATAGGAACATACTATCCCAATTCGATGATGTCATGTTACCAATAATTGTACAATTACTTATTGACATTTGATTATCACATACTTTTCTTCTATCCCATTTTGTATGACAAAGGGTGCCTTATTCATATATAATAAAATATGTTTTTAATTCTATTGCATTGTCCAATATCATAAAATATCACTTTGTGAACTAAAATATGGATGATTTACATTCTTAGAATGAATTAGTCGTAATTTACTGGTATATGTGTTTAAATAATACAATATATTAATCAATTAAGTGATTATATCCAAATGTAATAATTAAAATATGAAAATCAATATTGTTGTAAAAAATGATTTTAGGATGACAAATTGATTTTTTTTTTAAATAAGAAGCTATATTTGCATTATGTTAGTATGGATAATTTCACACTTAAACATATTGGTGCATTGTATTCATTGATTGCAACAATGTGGAGCAAACAAATTTATGCAGTGGTGCATTTGAATGATTATTACGCACCAGTAATTTATACATGTGCGAACACATTATTGCTAATAATTGTAATACGAGCATTACTACTCCTGATGATGAGGATGACATGATTACAATTACAAGACTTTATGGGGCGCATTGTAAAATATACATGGTTCTTTTACACATAATATGCTTAGCCATTTTTACAAATATAATATGCATATGTGTTTTTACACACATAATACAAATTGATGTTTTATAAATATATAATACACAAAAGTGCTTATTGATAATGGGTGCATTGGTGTGCCTTATTGACTTAAACACATTGAAAGAAAAACCTCATTTAGAACCTCAAGTACTCAATATTTTTAGTTATAGTAAACATCCATTAAATCCTCCACTAGAACCTCTACTATGAATATTGGAGGTTTGTTTTATCATTTGTCCCAATCTTGTTTAACACTAAAAACCTCCATTAAAAGGTTTGCTAGTTGGTGTTTTCCTTTTAGTGTGGTTGTGTGATCTCCTTCTCCCATCGTCTTCTCAATTATGTTCTATTATTGTACATATTTTAAAATTCTCATTAATCTATGATTCCTATATAATACTTTCATTTTCCATCCTGTAAATTATTTATTACTGTTGTTGTTCTTCTATGCTTCAACATCCATCTATACTCTCAAAGTTTCCACATGCTTATATGACAATGTGTTATAATTCATTAATTTTTGGCACAACATCTCATTTACTTTTATCCTTTTATTCAACTTTGGTTGATACATTCTTCTTATATCTATGCACATTGTTATATGTGTTTCTTCATACCTTCATTCTGGTATTTTATTATTGTAAACCTCTTCACCACTGGAATCATTCTAAGATGTAGCGACACCTTAAACTCTAATCACTATCTAAGAAACAATGAAACTAGCATGATCACAATATTACCAACATGTCCCTAAGAACATATGAGATAAGTCTTTATTAAGGAGACCTTTCCACTACATTTTCTTCATGTAACCTATTTAAATGCATTGGTATGGTCAAGGAACCTACTCAGAAAACAACATGAAGTTATCTCTTCCTCTCCTATGTTTCAACATCAAAAGGGTGGCCCTGATACAACCAACACTTGTGCTTCCACTTTTAAATCATACAACTTGGAGTCCAAATGCACCATTGTTGCATCATATTTCCTTCCTACTCATCCTTAAGTGATTATCTCATCTTCTTAAGGTAGCAATTATAGCTACAACACCACAACTATCATCTTCATTAAATCATGAGTTTCTCTGATGATACATATTTCCTATAGAACATTAGAGGAATTTTGAGGTCTAAAATGGACCTCCGAACGAAATTATAAAATAATAGTGGAAATAATAAAATAAGAATAGATTACATCATCAAATTTTAGAGGGAAAAAAGAAAAAACTATTTTTTTCAACTTGTATTTTCAACTTATCTCCCAATGGGTTTACTCAGTTTTCGAGTACGAACACTCGTTGGATGCAGAATTTGATTCCTTGTCCAAGGAGTACCCATGTTGCATACTTTCAATGGACCCTCATACACGAAAAATGAGAAATACATGAAAAACGTGATTGCAATCACGTTTTTTCATGTAACAATCATGTTTTTTCGTGTATTCCTCATTTTTCGTGTAGCTGGGTCCATCGAAACTATGCAAAGTGGGTACTCCTTGGATGGAGAATTAAATTTTGCACCCAATGAATACTCTCACTCAAAATTTGAATAATAGCTTAAGGAGATAAGTTGAAAATGAGAATTGAAAAAGTAGTTTTATTATTTTTTATTTTTTTCTATTTTTACTTTTTTACTCCAAAAATGGTGAATCATCCCCCATAGTTGACATCATCATCTTGAATCCTATTGGTTCTTATAAATTTTATTTTGGTTGTACATTTTTCTTAGGAGACCCATTTTAGACCTCAAAATTTCTCTAATGAATAAGTTCCCTCAAAAACTATCTTTCCTTTCAAGCATCTTTATATTCCGCTCTTTTGGCTTAATTTAAATATTCTATCTTCATCTTCTTGCAACTTCATCTCTGACATCATCAATGGCCCCACTAACTTTTTATCTCTTGTATAGGTTCTATCTCCCACACCTTTTTCCTCCTATAATTTTACATTGTTAACAACGCATGTAGTTATTGGTTCTCTTGGTATGCATTTTAGCTTCAACCTCTTGTCATTTGTATTTTTGAGGTTGAGGGAGTAAACACATAGGACAACATCAAAACCACTTTGGAAGCTGGGATCTAGCCCTTCCAATTTCAGAGAGGGATCTCTCTGTAAAATTTAGCTATGTTTGATGTGAATTTTAGGCTAGTTATTAATGTATTGATTGTTTTGATTGGATTGTTTGGTTGATTAAATTGTTATAATTCCATTGGCCTATGGAGCCTAAAGATTAACTGGATTTGCATCAAACTTTGAAGGAGTTTCACAGGGCAAGCTAGGTTGCACTAGTTGGATATTTCAGAATTTTAAATCGATTATGAAACAGAAGAAATGTAAGATTCAGTAGAAACTAAGGAGAAATGAAGAATTCCTTAATTTTGACTTCAGCAGAAAACACATAAATTACTAACAGCCAAATAGGGTGTTATGTATAACATATCCTATTCATCACAGTTTTTGTTATGTAACTAAGCTTTCCAGAAATGACAAAGAGAGAAGACAATGATTAAACACATGAAAAAGAGAAAAACATCACCAATTCGTACACCACATGAATCTTGTGAAGAATTTCCTTGTATTATTGATTCTTCCAGCAAACAAAAAATTACAATTCGTAGAGGAAATTAGATTCAACAACCAACCCCTAATACTTCAAACGGTGAAGTACTTATAAAAACAATTACAAAATTGTTGTCTCAACCGACAATGTATTATTAGCATTATCCTAAACAACAAAATCGGTCTTTTGCAAAATCATAGTCAAGGTGGACAGATGCATGAAGAGGTGGCTCTGTTTTGAAGGATTCAGTTGTTGAATCAACCTATAACTGTGTTGCACTGGGTGATGTGCTGGCTGATATTTTACTACATTCGAGTTGCTTTTTAATCCAATAAATCAATTATTTCCTCCCACCTTTTTTCATCTGGAATGGTTAACTTAATTACCCTTTGGTAAATCTCATCAACCTCAATATACTTTGAAAATCTTGGCTTTACTGTGAAGACATGTTTTACCTCATTCTGGATAAAAAAATGTCATTTCCCATTGTTTCTAAGAATGCTCTAGTTGTCATGCTACCTTTTATAACACTGATTTAATACTGCTCCTGACCACTTCCTTCATCTTTACAACATAATCCTCTTGAGAAATCAGTTTGTCATTAATCACATATATGTTGGGCAATCCTTTTTGAATTAATGCTTCAATCCTGTTGAAGAATATATTTACTCCCAACTCCAGTGTTTCACATTTCTCTTCTAATTGATCGATGAGATTTCTTTTAGTCAAAACCTTCTTGAATTCCAAGATGGTGGTAGTCCTGTCACTAATTCCTAACTCTTCAAGTTCATATTTATTATTTGAATTCAGGAATTTGATGATTTTGGAAGCTTCTATAGGCATGTCTCCCAGTTTTTCCCTTACTTGAACAATGATTTCATTGGCCTTTTGTATCACTTCTTTCTGTTCAAAGATGATTTGGATGCATGGCCAAATCTCATTAAGGAAGTCCAAAATACCTATCTAAATGGTTTTCTTGGCTTGGGCCAAGGTTTGACCAATTGATGTATCCCTCTCCACCCTCTGTAACCTCTCTAGCAACCTTTGTGACTTTTGTACTTCAACCAAATGAGAGGCTTCAATTTTTTTCTTTCTATTCTTGCAGAGCTTTAAGTTGCCCATGCAAATTATTAATTTCTTCATACTGGATTGACATATTTTCCAATGTCTTTGTCACCTATTTAGCACTTGTAGTTTGAGTTGAAGAATTTGTTGCAGTTGGTGTTCCTATAGTTGGGATTTGAGTGATGGGTATAGAATCCATGGGGACTATGGATACCCTTTGACTTTGTTCTTACTCTTTGGTCATTTTCTCCATTTCTACCTCCATCTGTCTGATCTAAACATTCTGCTCTATGATTAACTTCATCATGTCAGTCTTTCATGTCTCATTTTCTTCAATATATTTAGTCAAGGGATCCCCCGTGGCTGGTAGTTTCAATTGCTTTCTCAATGTTGTAATGTCACGTTTTTTATTCTTGATGATCTCCTCTGCAACATTTATATCTTTAGGATCATATCCTATATTGAATACCAAATATTCCAAAGATTTGATCCTATTGTCCTTTGCTAAAGAAGATACCTTTTCCATTTTCAACTGGGATTGAATGTTTTCATATGAAACATCCAACTTTGACAATGACATGGTTGTATTAGTTAAGGCAGAAGAAATCATCTCACTAGTCTGTTTATGCATATCTATTTTATCAATGGGATGAATATCTTTGGTGTTGAATTCAAAGGTTGTACTTTTGTAGTCTGTTGGTGTCTTACGATGGGGAATTTGGGCCTCAAGGAAGGCCATCTACATCTTCCCATGTTCTGTATCAAAAAATGACAAAAGTATGCTCTATGAACTAGAAGTCTTCCTCCAAAATTGATTGTATATGTTGTTCCTAAGAATTTCATTCTTAAGTTTGATCTCTCGGTACCTGTCAAAAACACTCTTTTCTTTTTCTCCTTGGACATCTTGCAAAGATAGCTCTGTTTCTTTTTTACCATGTGATATTGAAGGTCCAGTAGGAGATGTAACAAACTTGCTGCTTATAGGTGGTGATTCTCCAATTATGATGGCAACTTGATATTCTGTCTCTTTTTCTGCATCTGTCCTACGAGTCATCTTGGCTCTTTTCATGTAACTGGTTCTGAAATCCTTGGCTTCACTACCTGTTGTTGATGATGATCCCTCCTCTCTCTATCTTTTACTTGTTTTCTCTTGAGGAGTGAGAGTCTGTAAATTTGAAGTAGAAAACAATTGTGCCTGAGCTTCATGTAATGTATTCTCTACCCATTCTGACTGATTCACATATTTCTCTATTTCAGGCCTTGAGGTATGTATATATGGAGTAGTTTTGTTTTCTACTCTCAGCTTAGAAATGATACCCCAAGGGTCATAAGACCATGTGAAACTCAGACTGAATTTCATCTCTTTAAGGATTTTATCTTCTTCTTCTCCTACTAACCTCATATTGCATATGAAAGGGCCCACCTATGTCTTTATCTGAAACTAAGACTTCTTCTTTTCCACAACAAAGTGAATATCATCTTAATTTAACATTTGTTTGATGTATTCCAGGGAAAAAATCCTTATGGGGAGGTATTTTGAGAGCTTGTATGGTGCTAACTCCCATCCATAAACTTTGATCCCAGTGTAATTTTGGTATAAATACCAGTCTCCAGTCCTAGCCTGATCTGTCAAATGGAGAATCCTTTTGATGTCTTCACTGATTCTGGGTTGTGCTGAGTTGTTTAGGATATTCATAGTTGGGTGAAAAAACTCTTCAATGAACTATTTGTAGGAGAATTCTTGCTACTCTTTCATCACTAAAGAAGTCCAAAATATCACAAGTTGTTGGTTTCCCTCTTCATCTAGCTTCTGCATAGAAAAACTGAACCTATCTACTTGATAATATAGAAAAATATAAATTAAAATTGAAGTGTGATTAAACACTTGTTATGTTGGAAATTTAAGAAACTGCTCATGGATGTTATTAGCCAGGAATTGACTAAAAATAAACAAAATAGATGGTTTGCTATCTGTGGAAAAGATGGAAAGGAAGCCTAGAATGGGTTCATCTACCCACTGATCAAATAATAACCCAAAATGTATGAGATTGTGGTTATGATCTATTTAGCTTGATCATGGAAGATTGAGGAAAGGTATGGAGGATTCTTCTTTGGCAATTGGGCATTTTCTGCTAGGAAGATCTCAAAAATCTTGTCCCTTGTGGAAAAATCAAGCTTCTGATAGAGTTGGGTGAGGGCTTCTAAGGAAAATGGGGCATTGTTTTCCACAGGGGGAGCTAACATCATCTGGTTTATGAATTAGGTAGTGATTGTAAACAGAATTTCACCAGATGGGGTCATAATGGCTCTTTGGCTAGGAACATAGTAGGCTTGGCATTTCCTGGCGAATTCAGGGGCATGAAAGGTAAAAGGGAAAATATAGTGAGGAAGATTGGACTCCCAGAGTCCAATTTCATCTATTTTACCAGCATGTTTGTCCTCCAGCCAATAGTAAAGCTCTAAAAATTCATAGCGGCATTGTGTCTCATTGATCCTATAATCCCTATCAACTAATGGAATATGATCTAAGTCTATGGATGGAGGGATTAATGGATTAACAGGCTTCTCCTCGTTCTTGCTTTTTGGAGGCATATTTAGATCAGTGAATGATAATAGTGATGGAAGGAAAAGCTTACCGGGAACAATTTCAGGTTGTGAGCCGTTAGGGGATGGGAGACAAAATGTTGATAGTTTGAACTACTTCAGCAAATCTTTGAAATTGGCTTGTTTAGCAAAAAACCTGTGAATTATAGAGCATAAGCGAATGAAAGGGACCATGAAGATGGTTCAAGGTTTTTAAAAGGGGGGTGACAAGTTTCGTTGGAGGGTGGTGCAGGACTGTTGAAGGTTGAATGGTTACCTGAGAGTGAAAATAAAATACTCAACGATAATTTTGTCAGGAAAAATTTAATTGGGCAACGGCTAGGAAATGTGGCGCGACAAGAGTGGTGGAGGTGTTGGGTATGGATGCAGTAAAGGGATGAGTGGAAGATGATTTTTAGAGGGGGTAGAAGATGGTAAGTGGTATCGGTTGGGGGGTGTGAAATAGGAGAGGACGCCACATAGTGATGGGGCCCAACGGGGAATACTGCCTTTTCAGACTCCCCCCCCCAATGGTAAAATTAGGATGGAGACGGGGGGGGCAATAAATAAGGGTTGTTGATCCAAAAGGTAGGAAGATCCCGATGCTTTGACTGCAGCCTCCTTTAACCATAAATGACAAAAAACTTTTGTCCATATGCGCCTTTGACATTGCTTTTGAAACTTAGGCTAATATTTGGGATATAAAACATGTGAAAATAACTCAATCCCAATCATGCATTTGTTTTACATTTTCACTGAGACTTAGGGTAAAGGGCACATACATACATTTGTCAAAACCAGACTATTTCTACCTACCCTTTTTCTAAGCTAACATTTTTATTTTTCTAAAGGGGTGCATTTAGACTAGCAAACCCATAATTAATTTCTTTTATGGAAAATCAAAAACTACTTAAATCCTATCACTTATTTCTCCTATTGATTCAGATTAAACAATTGAACCAATGTCATTTTCTACCTAACTATTGATTTACCAAGATTAAACTATTTGACAAATCTTTATTCTCTAATCTAATTTACAAAAATTCAAACATGTTTAACCATGATTATACTGTATGATTAAACCTAAAACTAGTCATTGTGGCATTTTAAATAAGCCGCACACAACCTTTATTTATCAATCATGAAGAGAATTATCTATCAGTAGTGGCATTTAGATTTGCAACACTTTTAGTATTATTTCTTTTTGTTTTTCTTTCTTTTGATGGGGTTCTATCCTTCATTCTTTTTTTTCAATATTTTTGTTTTCCTCTCTCTTTTTTCATTTATACCCTATTTTTATTTTTATTCTATTTTTCTTTTTGGAAATCATTTGCAAATTGACAATTATTTACAATATGAGATTTCTGAGATAAAATACTCAATCACCTTGAGATCCTATAAATTATAGGACCCTAACACAACCATCAAGGTTATATTCAAAGCTATTCATAATTTACTCCCATGTAGTTATAACCTCATTTTATAATACACATTTAGTTAGTAAAGACATCCCGCTATACAACCTCTTATATTCTTTACCTATGCTACAACTTCCAAAATGACATATTCTTTAACTTTTCCTTTATGTTGAAAACCCTCCCATCTTCACTTTATTTTGCACCATTTTTCTCAACATCATTCTCTTCCAAATTCTTTGGGTTTTTTCTTCTGTTCATTGTTTATGAGTTTACTCTTCTCTTCTCTCAATCCATGATTCTAGAACTTTCCCTCTTTTCAATGATTGAGACAAATTAAAATACCATACTCCAAATCAACAACCAAGAAGTGATACCAATAACGACATTTAAGATTTGCATCCTTAAAGGCATAATGGAATCCCCCAAAAGTTGAATAGTAGCTAGTGCTCCATTCTCCAAAGGAAAGTTTCATGATCTAAGCTTTCTATCTTCATTCCCTCATACTTAGGAGATATAGATTCACGTTCATTACACTTTTCCATTGCTCCTCTTTCTTGCAATCCAATGGTTAGCACAAAACCAACATTATTTTGACTTAAACATAATTTCCTCTCATATTCAATAGATCTACTTTATTCAATGGCCTTCTCTACAAGATAATTAATTCATAGATGCAAACACATACATTAACCATGTTTACTTGACTTTGCATAAAACTCCTATTCTTTATGTCGACTCGATTTCTCACACAATATTAAAATTTATTGTTTTTCTCCATTTCATCCTCCCAAAATGATAAATTGACCTTGATAATCCTACATCTCCCATCCTATACTAGTGACCATTTATATTACCATGATGTAACAAGAATTAAATTTCTACTATGAAACTAGAGTATTGTTGTAGCAGTTGCAACACCCTCCAAAATTTTGGCATGCATCCAATTTCAAAGCCTTCCTTGGTTTTTCCTTGATGTTTGCAAACACTCGGGCTCATCCCATGAGCTCATGTCGAGTCTTTACACCCTCCTCGCTTGACCATTCACTGGACATCTTTTAGCATGTTGGTCATAATGTCATGCTTGCAGTCATGTTTTGGCTATGTTCAAGGTTTGTCTTCGTGTGTACAAATTGTATTCTATATGTAAGCATCTGTCGCAATCACACAAAAAGTTGTATATAATGTTGTGCAAGTGTCATCACGATTTTTCAACAATCTATCTCAGGTGTCACACTTGTCACTCGCACTCGTTGGTCAGTCACACTGAGCTTATGTTGTCTTGTTGGTTTGAGGTGTCTTTTCGTCAAGTCATGATGACCGTGTGTTCGCAAGGTCATGCATGCACAAGTTCACTCACTCACAGACTTAGTCATTTTTCCAAAGATCTATTGACCAGACCAACCCCCACCTATAGGACCTCCACTGATCTGCACTGCGCAATCTCAGCCATCACTAATCATGTACTACTACCCAAAATTGCGCAGAGCTTGAGGCTACCTCCTAGGCAGTCTGTACTGCACAATCCTAGAATTGACCTGGCTGAATATCAGCCAGAACAACGTAGAAGTTGCTCAATAATGCATCTCAATCTGTGTTGCTAGCAAGCCAATCCATCAAGCCCCCTGATGGTCAACCAAAGAGTTTGACCGAGCAGTGACCCTAGGCTTCACTCCCCCAAACAATTGCGTAGAAGATGTCAACATTCCCGCCTCCGCTGACTGAAGAAATTATGTAGACATGAGGAACAGGCACCCATTGCCTATCACTGCACTGCCTTTGAAAATTGCACAGTTCTGTCAGCCAGTCCCCTTAGCAGTCGACCTGCTGCTCCTCCTAAAAACTGCATAGTTTTCTTGGACTGTTCTCTAGCTGCTCGACACCCTGCTCAACGTGGAAACTGCACAGACATGTCCTGCATGCCTTCCTCCTAGTTATATTTAGTTTTTTCCAGCAAGCTCCCACATCCCACTCCCAACCTCCCTTGATAATCTATGTAGTTTTCACTGCTATTGTCTTCCCTGCTTCCCACACTACCTCCCTGAAACAATTGCGTAGTTATGCCTCCCAACTGAGCTAGATCCTACAAAACGTCACTAATGTTCTAGACTGATCATCTTAGCCTCCCAGTGACCTCTACGCGATTTTCCTTAACAGTGCCCCAGAGCCCACATATCGGCCTAAAATGTGCTCTATGCAGTTTCAGAGCCTTGTCCTCTCTCCTAGTCACCTGCACCCAAAAACAAAAGATGATGCATCATGGTAGACTATGATATTTCTGGATTTGATGTCTTCTCTTCATGAGTGATTGCAGATACAGGTACATGAATGAGACATGGTGTGACGACGAACAAGATGAACAAGGAGTGAATGCTAGGAGACTTGTTCATGAACAGATGAACACATGAAGCATGCCAACTACCATCGAAGGGGATACATGCACGTGCAACATAAAGCGAACACCAAGACCATCAAATACTTTGCACACCTTGCCATGTGGAGGTGAATCTATGATGCACCAAGAGCACACTCATCACTCAACAACACTGCAGCTCGACATGGACACTGTTAGTGTCAGTCTTGTTAACCTATCACCTGGATCAAAAAATGCTTTTACCATGTTCTTCTCAGGCTTTCATCATCAATTTTTTCTATTACTAGGTCTCACAGAAAATTTGGTCATTGTATGGTCAGTCCAAAGATGGAGTCATTTTTTCAAATTTCACTCATGATGGTTGCTTATCATATTTTATGAAGGTTTCACCATGAAAATGTGTCAAGTCATCATCATCATTCCATTAAGTCTTAGGTCATCCATTAGTTCACAAGGGTCCCCAAGGTTCACCATTTCCATAAAAAAAAATAGAAATTAGTCAACCATGACAAAGCAACTGTTGATAAATTGATCACGATTTATTCACACACTTTTCATATTCTCATGACATCAAAGGTTTCAGAAGAAGGAAGCTCCAGCACTCAAGAAAGAACAAGCACACTTGCTATGGTAAAGGTAAAATCTGTCTTCAAAAAGTGAAATCAACTCACAAGGGAGGGTTTTTTTTTTTTTTTTTTTTTTTTTGTTAAGTGAAGAAATTATCCCTATATAAACTCAAAAAGACTCATAACCGTTTCATTCATATCCCATTCACTCCTCATCATTGAGCTCACTCAGCCAAAAAGGCAAAAAACTTGTTTCCTTAGGAGAAATTGGCCAAAAATTGAAGGTGTTGTGCGTAGATACACTGCGTTATGCTTAGGAGGCAAGCGTTGCACGTAGAAGAACTGTGTTGCATGCAAGACAGAGTACAAGCTCGGTCAAAGAGCTTTATAAAGCTAAGGAACAAGTAAGTATATCATTTCCCTCTCTATTCACTTTCCCAATTTCATTCCATGTCCATAATTTCTCAAGCTAGGGTTTGTAGCAAAATTTCCATGGGAAATGCTAGGGTAGAAATGGTCATTATAACTTTTCATCTCCAAAACATGTAAATTGATATTCTACACCTACACACATGTCTGATGAGTCATTTTGACCAGTTCATCCACCACCAAATAAAGTTTAAACACTAAAAAAATAAAACCCTAGCTCATTTCTAGAGTTATTTTGGGCAAATCTCATCATAAACCTTCTTAGTCTCACTTACAAGCAGCCAAATTTGTTCACTATTTTCCTCACTCATTTCCATCAGTTTTTCAAAGCCATCTCATCTTTCATAAAACCCCTCCCATCATTTTTTCAAAATCTCTCACATATCCCTTCATTTTCATTCTCACCTCACATCTATTTTCACTTCCTGCTGCTAGGACTTTGTGTCATCATGGAGGTTGAATCTTCACCAGAAAGAAAGAGACAACATAAAGGAGGGAGGCTTCTCAGATATGAACTATCAAATTGCAACCAAATCAACTCTTATCCTTTCATCAATCAATGCTTTGAGGATGCTCACTGCTTGGAGTTTTGTAAAAGAGTAAGTGAAGCAAGGTTTTATGAGCAGCTGACAGATTGGGTAGCTACACAACTGAAAGGAGAGATTGCTAACATTGTTGGTATTGAGTTTAGCTTCTCAGTGGCCTCCATCTCACTACCAACTGGTTTATCAGACAATGGAGAATATTGGTTCAAGGGAATGAGTATAGATCTTGAAAACTACAAACCCTTCTTAAAGACTCCATACAGAGATACACATACTCACCTCATGCCTTTCAAATATTTTCTTGAGAACTATGCCCCTTTAATGCAAACCATCATGAGGTTCTTTACCTGTGAAGGTAGATTCTCTAGGTTGTATGCCTATCATATTCGCCTCTTGATGCACTTCAATCTGAAAAGTCGCTCAACATGTGCAATTACCTGTTTAGGAGAATTTCAAAAATGTCTGAAAAGATACAGTTAAAGGACAAAGAGCACTCTCCTAGATTTTTTTATCACAATCTCATCAAAACCATTGTCCTTCATCAACTAGCAGAGAGGGGTATGACTTGGGAAGCCTTTTTAGAAACAGCTTTAAAATGGCATGAGGAAAATGCAACATCTCAGTCCCCAAGTGAACCAAAACAACAAACAGATATGGGGTCATCTAGCAAAACAGTAGAGAAAATTCAGTTACCTAAGCCAAAGGTGACCAAAGTGTATAAGAAAGGGTAGAGGCTTGTGTTTTCTTCTCACAAAGAGAAAGGGGCCAAGCCTTCTTCATCGACAAAGCAGGGATCAACAACAAAGGATAAGGAGACAATTGAGCATGAATTTGAGCTTATTTATTTAGAGAAGGAATATGAGACTTCAATTATGAGATAGACTATCAGGGACAAGGACTACCAAATCAAGGAGTTGGTAATAAATCTGGAAAGGGCAAAGTATATTATATCATTCCTTGAATAGGAAAACGGTCAACTCAAAGCAAAATAGTTGATCCTAGAAAAGGAAAAAACTAAGTTAATGCAGCAAATTGGCAAAGGTTAGGAGATCGTGACATCAAGTGAGCCTGAAGCACCACAAGTGAAAAGGAAAAGGAATAGACCAAGAATCAGAGGTCTCAAGGAAGCTTTGCAAGAGGAACAAAAACAAATATTGCTTAATGAAGACCTTGACCTAGAAGAAAGGATTGCCCTAGAGGTACATCAAGATAAAGAATATTGGCTTAACAGGGTAAATGAACACTTAGAGAAGCTCCTGGACAAGGCAAACAAAGATAATCAAATGGCGAGACACATGGCACATCATTATCAAGCTCAAGACATGATCACCAATGTCAAAGTGAAACAACTTAAAAACAAGCTCAAGGAGGCCAAAAAAGATCAAAAGGATGAGGGAAACTTGGAGATGCTTGCTGAAGCATCCATGAAGTTGTAAAAAACTCATTTTTACACCTTCTCTCCAATTTTGAGCTAATTCTAAGCATTTTGAGTTTTTTGGCAAGTTTTGGTCTAAATTCAGAAATTTAACCTTTCCAGAAGTGTAGCACCTTGGCACTGCGCTTTTTCCTCAGGCCTCCATTTGAGGAAAGGTCTTGACATCCTCTAAAAACCCATTTTCCCATATTTTGTAGAGGTAGCTTAGTTTTGGAGAAAAATGCAAAAAAGTGGCAAAACACTAGCATCATGGACCATTTTTTGACAGGCGCTACGCTTCTGGAGTGACCTTGGGAGAATGGATTTTTGAAGGTCTTCCAATGCTCCAAATTAAGAAATTCAAAATTTTTGGGAAACTATATTTGAAGGGCTAGTTGACCATTCTCTCATATTTTCATTTTGACCCCTGGAAGGCACCTCAAAAGTAGCTCAAAGTCGGCGTTGCGCTTCTGCACATTATGTGTTTTTTTTTGCAAAATTTCACTGTGTAAAATTTCTAATTTCTAGTCTGACTTGGTCAAAGTCAAGATTCTCTATGTAACGGCACAAGTTATGAGGCTAGGCTATGTAGGTATGAATAAATTTATATCATAAGTTGTTTTTTATATTTATTAGGCCTCATAAAAGAAGCAAACTCCTAAACAAACTCTTCATGAGGTATTTGAGTTGCACCTTCTCACTCTCACCTGTTGGTTGAGAGAATCTTGGAGTCAGTTCCTCCACCAAGGAATTCATATCCTGAAGGTGGGAAAGTGGCCTAGAAGAGTTTATAAGTGCTATTTCACTTCAGGAGAAGAGGGTTGAACTTTCTGTAAAGGAGGCTTGCATTGTAATCATCTTTCAGCTAATACAGATACAGGTTGCAGCTATTTTCAAGGAACTCTAGCCCAGTGAGTTCATGGTGCTTGTACTTCATTTTTTTTTTTTCTCATGGTATAAACATATTTATCTACATTATATCTCTTCTTTCTATGAATTCCTTGTGATAAAATACTTATAATTCTTGTTTTTTCAAGCTCTGTTATCTAGTTTTCATGGTTATGTGTTTTGTCTTCCTAAGCTAATGAAATCATGTTTATTTATGCTCATTAGTTTCTTCCACACAATATCCTATATACTACACTGAAAAATACTCAAATTACACCATGGCTTATGACATCTAGCTCCTTCTTATGTTTGCTCTTGTATTCCCACAGCCTAGACCTACTTGTGGCTCCAAACCCTAAGTTCAACAAATCCTTAAAAACCAAATTTTCACAAACAAACAAACAAATACTCATATCTAGTCTAAAATCCATTTGCTTTAATGTCATATCATTGATAAGAGACTTAGATAGATCCCTCTCATGCTCAGTAGGGCTAGCTACTGAGCTGAAGTGGTTTGAGGTTACCCTTGTCGATTTCCTTTTCAGCCTAGGAGATTGTAAGGACTAACAGACACCACCATCAACATGAGCATACCAGCATTGTCGTGTCAAGTCATGTCATGAGTCATCTCAGCCATATCACTTTTGTGGGCCATACTGTATTAATCAATGTAATGTAACCCCCCCATGTAAAGTTGAAGAGTCATGTCAATTGAAGAGTCATGTAAGTCAAACAGTCATGAGGGAAGTCAAAGAGTCACAAGGGTCAAGTCACCCTTGGCTATATATACCCCTCATTTGTACATGCAAAGGACTTTTCACTTTGGCTCCTCGTACATAGCCTTGAGAGTCTATAGTTTTTTCTTTTAGGAGCGAGCAGTGGCTCCAACGTCCTACTAGCGGGGTTAGTGATGTAATGGTGTACAGATGTGTCTTGGAACTTTCACTTAATTCAGAAGCATGTTAATAGGTCAACGCGTTTTCACACATGTATTGTATTTGTTTATAAGACTATTCTTTGGATGCTTGTAATTGATGTTGCTTTAACCTGTATTAAGACAGTTGAATTATTTCGGTTGTTTTAGTACATAAGTTGTTGGAAATGTGTTGTATCATTTGTTAACATTATCTCTCCCATGTGGACTATTCCAGTAGACACTTGACAGATTCATTCTCATAAACTTGTTGTAATGACCATTGCACTCGTGTGGACTATTCCGCTGGGTGTTGTACATGTTATCTATTCATCTTGTGTTTGTGACTGTCACATCCATGTGGACTACTCCACCGGAAGTTGTGCACATCCTGTTGTGTTGTGTGCCTCTAACAGAGTTGGGACTATTCCCTTTCTACTTAAGACTCACTCTCACCCTCTCCCTCTATAGTGAAAGAACCTTGACACAAGCGACATTAAGCACTCACCATGCACGTGAAGCTCGTTGTTTGAAGACAAAGTAAACCACTCTCATGTGCTGACAAGCAAGAGCTAAGGTAAATCTTTAAGATAATGGAAACTAGGCCACCATACCAGATGAGACTCCTACACCAAACGGTGTGAGGTATAGTTGGGATGTCATACCGAGGAGATACCCTAAATGTTTACGGGTCCAACATTGTCAACATTTCTGGTTCCAGGAGGGCCGCTAGTTGTTTTTGGCTTAATGTCCTTTCATCCCCACCCATCAATCATTTGGTCAATGCAGTAACTCACACTCCCTCTCACATATGCATAACTTTGAAGTTGGTTACTCCTCACCTCCCAAACGTGAACACAAAATCTCATATCAGCACCTCCGCTTTGTCTGTCCCATCACCCTTCAATTTGCCAAAGCAGTCAGACCAATCCCAGGAATAAAATATCTTCCATGTGCATCAAAGAAGCCAAAGACCACTCCCACGGGAGTTGTTGTATCATCAGTGGAAGAAGCAATTCTTGCCATGCTCGAAGGCCTAACAGAAGCTGTTGAGAATGGAGAGGAACCTCTAGTCTTCCGATAGGGAGAACAAGACACACTCATGATATTGGCCTCATACTTTGGTATAGGAGGTGGAGGGGAAGGCAGTGGAGGAGGCGGAGGCAAAGACAAACCAAGAGACTCAGAGTCGAGACCACCAGTCTTAGGTCCCTATAATACTAGTGTAATCCCTTATTATTATTGTCATTATGGCCCCTTATTATTATTGTTGTCCCCATATTGTTATTATTGTGCCCCATAGAAGCCCACTATTGTTATTGTTGTTCCCTTACATTATTATTGTTATGTCAGCCCGCATTATATTGTGACCCCTTATACTCCTATATATAGAAAGGTGCTTTCGTCATTTGAGTCATCCAAGAAATGTTCATTTGTGTAATGTAAAGGAGGTTTCCCGCTTGAAGAGGCTAATTTTGAAGTCGTTTACCTATCTTTTCTTATATTTTGTGAGTTGGTTGTATAACATTTGGTATTAGAGCTTTGGATTCTAGGGTTTTGCTACTCCAAATAGGTCATCATGGTAGCTATAACGTTTTTTCTACAAAGTTTAAGACATTGAAATTAAAACCCATTTGAGCCGCAATCGTGATGAACCTCGAGCCTAAATTTCAGATCTTGGTTCACTATATTTTCGACAATATGGTCCAAGGAAGTTAGGATTATTGCAGGCTCCCAAATTACATCCCAAACAAGTGACCTTGGGAAAATCATCATCACTTTCTCTCTGTGCATCAGATTGAAATTTAGTAAAACATTTCAGAACAAGGATAGATTGCAATTTTATTTGTATTGTTTTTAGGTCTGAAGGTTGAAACAGTGACACATGGCACTTCGTTCAAGTTCGCTCTACTGAACCAATCTATAATCAGGTCATTGTGAGAGCTTTGGTATAAATCTTTCTTGAAGAATCTAATATTGATGAGACTTGTGGTGTTAGAAAGAGGACTTAAAGGGATACCATAGGACTCAATTTTAGACCTTGGTGATCGGAAATTACAGAGATAAAATAGATTCAAAATCGAGCTCCTACGAAGCGAAACAAAGTGTGTAGTCTTTTTTAAAAATTGCATAAGTTTGGTTTGAAAAATTAGTTTGAAGTGATTCAAAGGGCATAGTGAAGCATAATTATCATTAATTGATGCCCCGAAGAAAGAAAATGAAAACACCTAGTAAGCAACCAAAAATCCCTACCATGACTCATGAAGAAGAGGAAGAAATACAACACGATATATCAAAATTATGAGACCAAGTGCAACAAATTTCACTCTCACAAAAAGTAACAGAAGCTAAGATGGATGGTTTAAAGAAAGGCATAATGGATGGTGTGAAAGCTAAGATGGAAGTTAAGATGGATGGTTTAGAAGAAAACCTGAAAGGAAACATTGAATATTTGAAGAAAGACATGGACGGTTTGAAAGGAGGTTTGGCCAAATTGCTACAAGAAATGCTTCCTAATGGTGAAAAGGTAGTAGAGGAAACTCATGATGAGAACAAAATAAATGTTAATCATGATTTCATAGAATCTAACATTGGAGAGAAGACTCACCATGTTCCAAAGATCGATATGAGGAAGTTTGATTGCAAGGATCTCGTAATATGGATACTACAGATGGAGCAATATTTTGATATCCATAATGTGAAAAACACACAAAAGGTACGCATTGTAACTTTATATTTGGAACCCAATCAGTTTGTATGGTATCGATGGATTTTCTCTCGTAAACAAATTTTCACTTGGTCAAATTTTATGGAGGAAAGGATAGCACATTATGAGGATACAAAAAGGAACACCTTATTTAGCCAATTGATAAATCTCAAACAAAAGGGTTCAACGGTGGGGCACATTGAGGGCTTCCAAAAATTGAATATAAGGGTAAAATATATTGACCAGAGGAGCATAGGATTGATGTGTTCATAGGGCTTTAAAGGATAACATCCAACATGAGGTTCGCCTTTGGGAACCTGACTCATTAGAGAAGGCATTCATATTGGCAAGAAAATTTGAAAGAAAAATTATGGCAACAAGGAAGCCTACCATCACAACTATAAAGATGGAAGTGTTGTTGCCCTTAGCCATCCATAACCTACAAGGTTGACACCACAACAATTGAAAGAAAAAAGAGAAAAATGGACTTGTTACAATTGTGATAGAAAATACACTAAAGGTCATAAGTGCACATCACTCTTGAAATTATGATTAATACTTTTAGGGCTCATCAAACCCTAATCCAGTTGTTACATGCCCTAGAGAAGTCAACTCATTAAATGCCTCCTTCTATGTAAGTTTCATGGTCTGAAGCCTTCCTGAAATGCCTCGTTGGGACACCAGCGTAGCCCAAGCCTTGAGAGAATGCACTGCAAAGTAGGCAGGCCCATTGTGGCCTGCACTACAGTGCACTTAGGCCCTCTTTAGCCTGCATTGGGCGATATTGAACGACATTTGCATAAGGTTCTGGGAATATTCCTTCATTCTAGATGAATCTAGAAGGTTCCAATCTCTTATCCCCTCCTATGAGCTCGAAATTAGATAGGCTAAGGATCCATTAACCTCCTATCCTCTCATCCCTTGCTCCATAGAAACTAAATCCAAGATTGGAAATCCATTCAATACCCTCATTTATGACAAAACCACCTCCATTTCCTATAATTAAGCACTCATCATAGTGATCAGGGGGCTAGAATCTGAAGTTTGTAAGGAAATTATGTTGGTTTGAGGATTGAGTTTATGTTAAGCAATGTTATGATGTTGGAGTGTTGAGCTTTTTATGTGGCGAGGGTTGAATTGAAGCTGGAGGAGTGGCACAGGATCGAACTGCATTAGGTGATACTCTTCCTTCTACATTAATAAAGATCTTATTCCTTTTCTCGTATGATTGTTCATATCTGTGATGATTATGTGTTTCAATGTATTTGATCCCATTGTTTTATAGTTGATAGTTCATGTATGCTTTGATCATTTCTTGTTTATGTTTCTCTTGATGCAAGTACCTTTTGAGCAGATTTAGTTCAAGTGAGAGCGAAAGGAGCAATTCAAAAGAGATTTAGGAAGCAAAAGGCAACAAGTAACTTCTTCCATCTCATCTATCTTCTACAAGAAAAGGTTAAACTACTTTCATTCTGTTGTTCTAGGTGTAGTCACCCAGCTAGCGAAAATGTGTTTATCCGTAGATGCAAATTCCATGTAACAAATTGGTGACTCCAGTGGGGAACAATTGTCATTCTTGGTGGCTTAACCTCATCATATCACACCCTAATAGACTTTGTTTAGCTTTATTGATCTTATTTTAGTCCTTTTGAATGTTTTTAGTAAAAAATTGTGGTTGAATGTCCCGTGAATTGACTCTTTGGCACCAACATAGTGTTTTTTCTCAGTAGCCCTTGCCTTAGAGATAGTGCTTGCAACGCACTGTCTCTCTATCTGGCCTACATTGACTCCTCTTAGGCTAAAAAACCCACCTTTGGTCTGATTTTTCCAAAGTTGCTTCTCTTGTTGTTTGCTAAAAGATCAATGATGCTTGTGATTCTGAACTCAACTTGTATTTCTCTTTCTAACCCTACTTTGGCCTTGATTGTTTAGTGTTTCTTAAATGATTTCTTTATCATTACCAATTCATTTTCAAAGTAAGATTATAGTCGATTAATCTTTTCTGAAAGAAAGTGTCGTAAAATCTTCATTTATTTCGAAAAGGAACTGTCATAAAGTCTTCGTTCTTGCAAAAGATTGATTGATTGTATGTGCATTAGTTTCCTATTCTTCATCTCAACATTAAGGGAATTGAAAAGAAAAACTTGCATTATGCAATTAGAGGTTTGTGTGTGCTTATAGGAATAGTTTAGGGAAATTGCATTAGATGTGCTCTTTCCTCTTTGATTAAACATTCTCTTTGCTCTATCCCTTGTAGTTAAGGTTTTCATTGTTCAAAATCAAATGAAAGATTGTTTCTCATCATAGTTGCATTCTAGGAATTTCAAAGACATCATGCGGTGAACCTGAAAGACAAACTCTTAATCAAGGTCAACTTAAAAGTTATCTCAATTAACCTAATGGAGCATTGTCACCTAACGAATAACATTTAGAGGTTCTAGCTAGAGATGTGTTCTGGCATCGTAAAACATAGCAGTTATTTTTAATTGTCTATGATACATTCTGAGTGTGATACCTCATTCCACGTACATAAGTATATTGCAGCTCGTCAACATGCTTTCTGGTATATAGGGCGATGTAATAGTAAGAAAAGTATAAAGAAATGCTCTCACTATGCAGTTTTGCATTAGACAACGCTAACATGAATTGGGCCTCCACGTACTTTCGGGTATATATGGGAGGACTACATTAGGTTGTTATCCATCCTTAGGTATCTGAGTCGGCTGCCTTGTACACTGTGATACACCGAACACATCATTCTAGGAGATTGCCTGCACCTGTGTTAAGTCCTGGGTTTACTAAGGCAGTATATTGCAGTTAACAGTTGCTTGGTAATACTTTTGCCTAGATTACCCTCTTTTTGTTTATTTCTTTTTGTAATAAAATCAATCAGCAATCATGGAGGAACATCAACCCTTACCTCGTCATTCACGGAGGACAACGAGTAAACTATCGTTACCCCCTAAAGCTACACCTAGCTGAAAAAAGCGTTCTCATTTGACTAAATCCAGTACATCACAAACTTCTGGTTCTTCATCTGAATTACCAGAAAAACCTATACCGGTAAGTATTGTGACTACTACTGGTACATCTATTACTGAAGTGGAATCTCCACAATTACCTGAGGACACTAGAAGTGAACCTAGTGAAACGTTAACCCGAGTTGTCCAGCAAGAAGTTGATTCTCCACCTAAAGTTGTTCAACAAGAAATTACTTCTAAACTTGAATCTGTTCAACTAGAAGTTGATCCTAAACCTATCACTATTCAATCAGAAGTTACCTCTAAACCAGAAGTTATTCAAGAAGCCCAACTTGAACCTATTGTTCTTTTACTAGAACACTTGGATCTTGAAGTTGAACAATCATAAGTGGCTACCATATCGGAAGACGATCGACCGGTTTATCCTTAGACATCTGTAACTATCGAGACTTCCCCTTTACCACAGGAACAAATACCAGAAATCTATTACAGACCTAATGGTGAAATCCTTCCACCTATTTTGATTTCGATAGAAGAGGAACCTGAGGAAGAAACACCCAGAACTCTAGTTCGCTTTGGATCTCGACTTTATCTTTATCCTCATACTCCTCATTTTACTACTCCTTTTGATCCTGGTTACTTTTAGACACCCGTTGATTCGTTAGGAAATTTATTAGGACATTTTACTATGGTAGAATCAACATCCCAGACTATACCATCTGTTACAGTTGCGGCATAATATTTTGTCGCTACTTCTTCAATGTTTACCACAACACCTGAGTCACATCTTTATGGTGTTTTTTCCATCCCATCGGGTTATCAATATTTATCTGGAACCCACTCAGGTGTTGCTTCTAGTCCAGGGTCTTCACCCATCCTCTACAAGAATTTTATCTGATTCTTCATTAACTAATACAGAACAACTTGATCCATCAAGTCAATATCAAGCTGGTTCATCTGGTTACCATCTAATATATCCACTTTACACTTGATTACCCCCATACGGAGAACAATATGCACAATCTCGTTGTCCTCCATTTTTTGGGGGGCAACCATATGGCAGTATGTCGTCATCCTTAGGTCAGCTTAGAATGATTGTTTGTCAATGGAAGCCAACAATGCCCATTCAACCAAGGCTTGTGTATCCATCGCAACCTATGCAATTTGTCTCATCCATACCTACTACGCCTGTTATTACAGCCTTACCACAATCGCAAGCTCAGTTAGTTGTATCTCAACCTTTGCAAGTTGGTCCTTCAACCTCTAAACCCCAAGTTTCAGGTTTACAGATTCAGCCTTCTCGGGCAGTTTTACAACAACTGTTTGTGCTTGGAATCCAACAACCTTAAGCCAGTTTACCATTTACTGGAATGACTCATACTTACACTGGTTTGGTATATTCACAACCTGGTCAAGCTTACATTGGTGGGAAAAAATTGTTAAAACAACAACCATGGAAACCACAGTATCAACAGCAACAATTCCAGCAATACCAAACTTATCCTGGACTTGGTCAACAAGCCTATGCTAGGTTTGATCAATAACAAGTTTACCCAGGTCTTGGTTAACAAGCCTATGCTGGGTTTGGACAACAACAAATGTACCCTGGTGCTCAACAACCACCTTATACCAGATTTTCTCAACAAACTTACACCTATCAAGGTTACCAACAACAGATTCCCTATGCTAGTATGCAAAGTCCTATTGCCTAGGAAATTCCATCTTAAGCTAGTCATGCTCAACCTGACCTCAATAGATAGTTGCCTTTTGTTGCAACACTTGAATTACCAAATCTAAATTGGCTTACCAATGATCTAATTCTTTATGCACCTTGGTGGTCGGTGATTCCTCATAAATTTCCTTCCAATATTCCGAAATTCGATGGAAAACATGGAGAAGACCCGTCCAACCATGTTATGACTTTTCATTTATGGTGTTCATCAAACTCCCTGAATGTGATTCAATTAGACTACATCTTTTCCAGGGAACACTTACTGGTCTGACTGCAAAGTGGTACATTGAGTTACCACTATTTTCCTTTAATAACTTTACATACTTAGCTACCACGTTTTTAACCCACTTCAAGTTACCCATACGATATGAAACTAGAATGGAACTATTGACCAACTTTAAATAGACTATCGCTACTCACATTTCTGATCATATTCATGAGTGGCGTCATCATCGTTGAATGGTCAAAACTTATGTTCCTGATCAGCTTTTAGTTGAGTGGTTTATAAAATCCTTGTTGTCATCTATCACCATGGATGTGGCAAAAGGAGGAGTTGTCAGTGAAGAGCAAGTAATTTCTCATGCCCAATACTTAGGCTTGATTTACACTCAGTATGGCATGCTCTATGACAAAATTCCAAATGCACCCAGACCAAATTTTACTGTTTCTCCACCCCTATCGAGTAAGGACTCTCACGCCGGTGACAGTGTGATTGGTTCTTTGAACACACAAATAGCAACTAGGCCATTTAGTCAAACACTTGCTATTTCCAATCAAACTTCTACTGCATTTGATAATACTCCTGCTTCCGAAATAAATGTCGTGTCATCTGACAAAGGAAAGTATGAAAAGCAACCTAGAAGCAAGAAGAAGGGGAAAGCTAAAAAGAAACAAAACCCTCCCCCTTAAGATAAATTATCTGATTCCTCTTCTCCAACAAGGAAACCTCGTTATCCATGTTTGATCTGTAACGAGAATCATTTTATGCGAGACTGTCCTCACCGCTCTAAAGTCTCAAAACTTCTTAAGACTTCTAGTGCATCTGTGGTGTTGACAGATCCTTTTCTGAATCTAAAGACTCATTTGGTTGCTACAGATAATGCTTACACTTCACAAGTTCTTATGATATCTGCCTCTAAGACTAAAATTAATATTTTGGTGTCAACACGAAGTAAATATTATGGTAATCCATCGTCGTCGTCGAATAACCAGGCTTTAGATCAACCAAATCCTTCGACTTCGACTTCGTCTAACCCTATTCCACCACCTATTAGACTAGAGTTAACAATAAAACTGCCTAAAGGAGTTGTACATAAGTCTACATTCAACCCTTGAGCTCGAGCAGCGCAAAACTATAACATAGTAGAATATCTAGCTCAGTCACCTTCTGTTATGTCGACGCTTGAGGTGCTTCAAAGCTGTCCCTCCCAAAAGCAGGCTTTATTGTCATCAATTGATGGAATTGATCCAACAAATTCTAATCTTGTGGTTTTCAACCATGCAGGATATCCACCGCAATTACCAGCTCAATTAGCTTTCTTGATCCAAGTAAATGCTTTGAATAAACTCGTTCACTGAACCATCGTTGACAAGGGTGCTTCTACTTGTATCATGTCGATGAGTTGTTGGAAAACACTTGGCTCCCTACCTTTGTCATGGTCACCTACAACTTTAAAAGCTTTTGACGGTCGCACATATACACCTTGTGGAATTTTGAGTAACCTGCATATTGAACTAGGGCGAAAAATTGTAACTGTTGAAGTTGAGGTCATTGATGGACCCCTTGACTACAACATTTTGCTTGGAAGACCTTGGGTTTATGCTATGGCTATTGTGGTTTCGACATACTTTTGTATGATCGCTTTCCCTCATAAAGGCGAAATCACAGTAATTGATCAACTCGACTTCTTTGCCTTTAGTTCATAGGCTACTGGAAGCATTCTGTTAGTTCACTCACCCCTTATATCTCTTCAAAACATTGGAGTAGGTCTCTTTAAAGATTCTTCCCTAATGGGTACTTTTTCTCTACCGTCACCATCACAAATGGCAGAAGTGGCAAAAGTTGAGACTTGCAACATGATATCTTCCACTTCATCTAATTCATGGAAGATTCCCAATAATTATGAAGATGATATGCACAATGAAATCATGGCACTAAGCCCCATTGAGCTTGCATAGCAATCAATTTGTTTGGCTTTTGCGGCAAACCCAAATCCATTATCACCAATTGTATGGGTTAATCATTTGTTAGAATATGGTACTTCCTTTGATCCTTTTTCACATACATTTTCTACTGATGAAGGAATCATCCAATCAATCATGACAGAATAAGAACTATGGGAAGATTATCATCATCGATCCTATCTTCCAGATCACAGAGAAGATGTTTCAAATGAACCAAATCACCTTTCAATTGTTGGTTTCCTTTCGAATTTTGTATTTCTAGACACATTCGATTCTAAACAAAACTTGTCAAATATCAAAGAAACCATTTCTATCAACATTTCGACCAAACCTGGAATTGTAGAGAACATCCATGTTGGCAAATCTTGTTCTCCATCTGGACTTGAAACTTACCGTGCTCTTTTCCATGAATTTCGTGACATATTTGCCTGGTAATATGAGGAAATGTCAGGAATTGACTCTAGTATAGTTGAACATGAAATTAAAATGTATCCTCATGTCAAACCAGTACAACAGCACCTCCATCATGTGCATCCAAAGAAGGTTGCTGCCATTAAAGAAGAAATTAAAAAACTTTTTCAGGCTGGTTTCATTTACCCTGTTCCTCTTATCGATTGGGTTTCCAATCTTGTTCCTGTCATGAAGAAACAAGGAACAATACGAGTGTGTGTTGATTATAGGAATGTTAATAACGCTTGTCCAAAAAACAACTACACCACTCACTTTATTGACCAGATAATTGATGGTTGTGCCGGATGTGAAATATTCTCATTTATGGATGGCTTTTCCAATTATAATCAGATCAATATCTGCCCAGAAGACCAATATAAAATGGCTTTTATTTGTCCCTAGGGCACATTCACATATAGGAAACTCCCTTTTGGTTTGAAGAATGCTGGGGAAAGTTTTCATAGGGCAATGAATTATGCCTTCCATGACATCAAACACATTGTTCAACCATATCTAGATGATTTAACTGCGCATTCACGGAAATGGGTTGATCACCCGCAACATCTGAGAGCTATATTTTTAGGATGCCAACACTACAAAATTCGACTCAATCCACATAGATGTGTGTTTTTTGTTGGTTCTGGTCATTTGCTTGGTTTCATAGTGTCTAAAGAAGGAATTTGACTTGAGCCTTTGAAGGTTAAGGCAATTCTTGATCTGCATCCACCTTTCAGTTTACTGTAGTTACAGAGACTCCAAGGGAAGGCTAACTTTCTAAGGAGGTTCATTCCCAACTACATTGAAATGGCTAAAGGATTTACTCATCTTTTGAAAAATGGGATACCCTTCCATTGGGACCAGGTTGTGCAAGCTTCCTTTGATGCTCTTAAAGGTACCTTGATTCGAGCATCATTAATGTATGCCCCTAATTATCAAAATTATTATTTCCTATATCTCGTCGCTACAGATACAACCATTGCTATGGTTTTAGTCCAAGAATAAGATGGGACTAAACATCCGACCTATTATTTGAGTCACAATCTCAATGATACGAAAGTTAAGTACTCTTATGTCGAAAAGTTAGCTTTGGCTACTATTCAAGCTGTACAGAGATTTCACCACTATATCCTACTTCGAAATACCACTGTCATTTTGAATTGCAACCTTATGACATACATTCTATCACATCAATTTTTTGGGGGGAAACACTCGAAATGGATCGTCATTTTACATTTGGAATTCATCAAATCCAAGTCAAAGAAATCTCTAGTCTTCGTCGAGCTTCTTTGCAACCTTCCCTCAATCGATATCAATTCAACAATGGAACCATCAATTCCGAATGAGTCTCTGTTCCTAATTTTGTCATCTGACCCTTGGTATGGAGATATATTGATCTATCTCAAGACCCAAACTTTCCAGCCCAATACCTCTCACTCGCAACAACGATGTATTCGTTACCAAGCCAAATATTATCTGATCATTGGGAACACCATTTACCGTCGTGGTATTGATATGATTTTATGGAGGTGCCTCACTCATGAGGAAGCTAAGAAAGTTTTGAATGATTGCCATTCTGGTGCTTTTGGTGGACTTTTATCTGCTTATGCTACCTCACAGAAGATTCTTCGTACTGGTTACTTTTGGCCAACTTTATTCAATGATTGCATTATTGTTGTCAGAATTTGTCATGCATGCCAGATATTTGACTGCAAAACATGATTACCACCTGCACCATTGCATCCTATCATCATTGTTGAACCATTTGCAAAATGGGGCATCAATTTTATGACATGTAACCCTACCTCGACTTGGGGGCATGGGTATATAATTGTCGTCATGGACTATTTTACCAAATGGGCCGAGGCCATGCCTACATTAAACAACAACGATGAGATAGCTACTCTTTATTTCTTCAACCATGTGGTTACACGATTTGGTGTACCACAAGCTATAGTTACAAATCACGGGTCGCATTTTCATAACCATATGATGACCGAATTGACTGCCAAGTTGGGACTTTCACATGATAGTTTTACTCCTTATTATCCGCAAGCTAATGGATAAGTTGAGGCTACCAACAAAATCCTTAAGCAAATGCTCCAACAAATGATAGGAGTTCATAAACACTATATGTTGAGTATACGACCAAAGTCCCACATTGACTAGAAGTGGGGAGGATCGTGGGTATATAAGGATGGACAAATATCTCCATTGGTATGAGGCCTTTTGGGGTAAGTCCAAAAGCAAATCCATGAGGGCTTAGGCCCAAAGTGGACAATATCATATCATTGTGGAAATATGTGGTGTCTGGAATCCTTACAAGTGGTATCAGAGCCATGCCCCGAAGTTAGCCAAGTGGATGAATCCTCAGAATGCCGAATGAAGGTGGTGGGCCTCGGTAATATCACGATGGTATCCGTGGATGAGCTCGGCAGGCGGTGTGCTCCGGATTCTTCATGGATGTGTCCTGGTCCCAACACGGTGAAGAGGAGTTGACCTGGGATAGAGCAAGCTATAAGGGCAGGTGGTGTTCCATGTAAGGCATGCGCTTCTAACGCATTGGAGCGGAGAATCCTGGTTGGTCGAGAGTGGACGAATGGATAATCGTTTGAGGGGAGGCTCAATGGTCCTTTGTTCGAGGGGAGGATTGTTGAGTATACGACCAAAGTCCCACATTGACTAGAAGTGGGGAGGATCGTGGGTATATAAGGATGGACAAATATCTCCATTGGTATGAGGCCTTTTGGGGTAAGTCCAAAAGCAAATCCATGAGGGCTTAGGCCCAAAGTGGACAATATCATATCATTGTGGAAATATGTGGTGTCCAGAATTCTTACAGCTTGGGTTCTTAAACTAACCAGATGTCAATTTAATTCCCTAGTAGTGAATCATATGGCTATAATGCCAAGGGGGGGAATATTTATAGAATGTTTGGGGTTTATACACCATGGTGTTATAATAGTAGGGAAAGGGTGACATAGGGAGTAAGATAATAGAAGTTAAGGGTTAATATGGAGGGAGAGGGTGCATGAGGAGTGATATCACTGAGTTTATTTGAAAACAACTTAGCTTAGGGAGTAGATCAAAATGAAAAGAATTTTGCACAAGAAATGTGGCT